>JAABOM020083812.1:0-74775 GCA_011800125.2 Solanum clarkiae | reverse complement strand
ACTTCTGGTGTTATGCTGTGGTATGGCGCGAGTTTGGAGGTCGCCATTGTTCCCGTCCGATATGCATTATTTTGATACTTTAAATAAAGAATTATTTTGATGTTGCATACAGGTTTGACTCAGATATTATTATTCAAATTATTACTCTCTCTTATATTTCATACTTTTCGCTTTACATATTCGGTACGTATTTCATACTGACCCTCTTCCTTCGGGGAGGGGGGATGCGTTCATGCCCGCAGGTACTGACGTACAGGTTAGAGGGCCATCTTCTTAGGATCTCGGTCTATGGTTGAAGTTCTCCCTTTTGCCTCAGGAGCAGACTTTGGTATATACATGTACCCTTATTTTTTGTATGTCGCATCCATGTATATTTGAGGGTATGACGGGGCCCTGTCCCGTCCTATGATTCAGTTCATATGTTTAGAGGTCTGTGGATACATGTGGGTATGGGATATTACCTGTGATATGGTTACATATGTATGGTACTTTTGTTGGGCGGTTCTACCACAGCGGTGACCTTGTCGGCCCGCATATATATATATATGTGCATCGATGCTTGTTTGTAATGGGTTGCTGTATGCAGGTTCAGTTAGTCAGTAAAACAGAGGAAACTCTGCCAAAATTTCAGTGATTCCTTAGCTATTATAGTTAGAAAATCCAATTTAGTGTTTTTCTGGGTACCCAATCGGCACTAATCACGGCCCCTGGATTGGGTCGTGACAATCCAATCCTCTCCTACACTGGCCACATAGTTAATGAGTATGAGTGGGACCCACTCTTTCCCATTTTGGTGCTAATACTCCTCCCAGGACTCGGTATGCTCATAAGTCTATCACACAAGCTGGTTATACAACCAACCTTACTAAAGCAGGGACCTCATCTCATCTGATATTCTATCAACTCAAGGAATAGGTTCTTCCTCCCAAAGCTAAGGTTCGGCCTCATTTAAGCTTTGAGAACAGTAATTCCATTAATTTCAGTCATCAATACCGTCCTCTCAGGATTCAGACTCTAATAATCAACACATTCAGACAATCAAGGCCCTAACCCCTAAGTTCATTCTTGAAGTACTAAACAAGGGGAAACATGCAATTTAAGTGTACAATCACACTATAATGCATATAAACAGTAAATAAAAGTATGATGATCATCAATTTAAGATTATATATAGAAATTAATGATGATGTTCAAGAAATGAAGATAATGTTCAAGAAAATCTTCAAGAATCACTACTCAAGACCCATCAACTATCAATTGTCAGCCTACAACATTTGTAAGGGAAGATGGAAGAAAAATTTCATGTTTTGGGGTAGCCTTTACATACCTGGAGTAAAGAATCCCCAAGTATTCTTCAAAGAATTGATACCTCACTGGAAACCCTGAATTTTTTTTTCTTCTCCTCTCTCAGAAAGCACGTTTAAACTTAGAAGAATGTGGGTTTTGAAACCTTTTCATACAAATTTAGGGTTAAAAACATATTTTGGGACTTAAAAATAGGTTGGGAATGACCAAAATACCTTTCTCGAAATTTAAAAGAAAAAGTTTAAAATCAGTACACTTGTCTGGATTTGCTAGGGGCGCAGACCAATATATTTCACGAATTTTTGGAAAATTTAATTTCCCATCGAAAATAATAAAAAAATTTAAGTGTTAGTCCATGCCTCCTCCGCGTTGCGCCAGGGGCATGGATCACTATTTCTCCATTAATTAGCAAAAAATATTTTTTGATTATGCTGTTTTTAAAACGAGTCGAGACCATTTTCTCACTTTATTTTCTACGCTAATCGCAAATCCAATCTCATATTTCCCATCAAAGCTTTGGAAGACGTGTTGTGTGCATGATTATATTTTAGTGGCTTTCGATAATTATACGAGGTGTTGCATCATCTTCCCCTTGGGATCATTTATCCTCGAGTGATGAGTAAGAATAGAATAAAAGCACGAGTAATCTTGAAACTCACCTCATTCCTCACTTGGGACTCCAAAACTCCCAACTATCCATCACCTATCTATCTAAGTCTTAGACTTAAGAATAGAATTAGATCAATGCATCAACCCAATGAAAGGAGACGTTCAATAACTTTAAGGATAGGACATTTACCTTCAACTATCATCATTTGGCATAAATAAATACGGGTATTTGAGTTTTATCGCTTCCTCAACAAATTGATTCCTCCATAGGACTTTGAAGGAGGCTATATCTTTATTCCTCAGCTTAAAAACTTGTCGATCAAAGATTTGGATTGAAATTTCTTCATAGGATAGGCTATCCTTTACTCCTGTGCTCTCAACAGGAACTGTTAAGGCAGGATCTCTCAAACACTTCTTCAACATTGAAACATGAAACACCAGATGGACTCCATGTAGTTCAGAAGGCAAGTATAGCTCATAAGAAACCTTCCCTCCTTAGAATCTAGTATGGTCCGATACAACGTGGACTCAATTTCCCCTTTCTTACCAAACCTCATGACATCTTTCATGGGTGACACCTTCAAGTACACCCAATCATCCACATTAAACTCTAAGTCTCTTCTCCTCACGTCCATGTAAGACTTTTGATGACTCTGTGCCATCTTCAACCTCTCTTTGATAACTTTCACCTTCTCCATAGACTAGTGTACAAGGTTAGGTCTGATCAATTTACCTTCACCAACCTCGAACTAGCCAATCAGCGATCTACATCTCCTCCCGTATAATGCCACATAATGGGCCATCTGAATGTTGGCATGGTAGTTATTGTTGTACGCAAACTCAGTCAATGGTAGATGGTCATCCCAATTACCCTTGAAGTTGATGATGCAAGCTCTCAACATATCCTCTAAAGTCTAGAGAGTATGCTCTGCCTGTCCATTAGTCTGGGGTGAAAAGCTATGCTCAAATTTACCTTCATACCCAAACACCTCTGGAAAGATCTCTAAAATTGAGAGATGAATTGAGCTCCTCTGTCTAAGATGATAGATAAGGGAACCCCATGCAACCTCACAATCTCTCAAATGTATAGCTGGGCATACTCCTCAGCCATATAAGTTATCTTAACTACCAAAAAGTGGGTTGATTTATTCATCATATCAACAATCACCCGTATCGAATCATGCTGCTTTCGGGATCTTGGTAATCACATGATAAAATCCATGTTGATCGTCTCCCACTTCTACTCAAGAATTTCAAAGTTTTGGGCCAGTCCACACGGTCTCTGATGTTCAACATTAACCTATTGACAATTGGGTTATTTAGAGACGAATTCAATAATGTCCCTCTTCATTCTATTCCACCAATACACTTCCCTCAAGTCGTGGTACATCTTGGTGGAACCAGGATGGATGGAATATATGAAGCTATGAGATTCAGCTAGGATCCTGTCCCGAAAAGCATAAACAGAGGGCACACACAATCGACCCTGGTATCTCAACACCCTATCTCCCCCTTTAGAGAAAACCATCACCTTCTACTTGTGAACTGCTTCATTCAATTGGAATAAGACAGGGTCTTAGTCTTGTTTCTCCTTCACTTCTGACACTAAGGATGAAGTAGAACCATTCTAAACATTGACCATACCTTCATTGTTCTCCTCAATTTATACTCCTAGTCGAGCCAATTAATGCACTTCCTTAGCTATTTCTCTTTTTCATTCCTCCACATGGGTAGTGCTACCCATAGACATCCTGCTAAGAGCATCAACAATAATGTTAGCCTTACCTGGATGGTAAAGAACACTCATGTTATAATCTTTGAGCAACTCCAACCATCTCCTTTGTTGCTGATTGAGCTCTTCCAGGCTGAACACGTACTGCAAGCTCTTGTGGTCAGTGAACACGTTTACATGCACTTCATACAGATAGTGATGCCAAATCTTAAGTGTGATTACCACCACTGCCAACTTGAGATCATGAGTTGGATATTTCTTCTCATGGACTTAAGTTGTCTGGAAGCATAAGCTATCACCTTCCCTCTCTGCATAAGTACACAACCCAATCCAACTCTTGATGCATCACAGTATATAACGAAGTTTCCCGTCCCATCAGGCAAAGTCAAAATTGGGATTTTATGTGACGCTTCATAATTCTATCCTCATATGTACCTATGATCCCAGCCTCATTCCGAGATTTTGGACGTGTTTTAGAGTCATAAGAGACCTCTAGTAGTTAGACGAGTTCAAGACTTTCTTATAAATCATGTTTTTAGAGTTGGATTATGCAAGGGTCAATTTTAAATGATAATAACTTCTAGCATACAAAGAACTGGATGACTCATAACATACCAAATGAAATCCCTTTGAATTAGCTTTCCAACATAACTGGTTTCACCTTATTCTGAGTTTGGAGTCAAAAGTTACGACCATTTTATTGAAGACTGCCAATGCAGAGTTGCACTAAGAAACCTCTGTTATGAGTCATAGGTTGGGGTACAAGTCATAGTATGGGTTTGTAGAAACTTCAAGAGACTCTAAAATTGTGCCAAAGGGTTACGAAAGGGGTCCTACGAGTCATACTACAGTGTACGGATCGTAATGGGGCCCATAACTAGATTTTGATAGCTTTTGAGAAAGGTTATTTTCATCAATTTCCACCTATTTCTCTTTAACCCTCAACCATTGTGGACTAAATATAAGTCCTTAAAATAGGCTCTTAGCCACAATTTTCCCCCATTCTTCACTTAAGGTTTTCTTGAGGAGAAGGAAGAAAGAAAGAGAAGGGAAAGAGGAGCGAAGTTCTTGGTTATACCAAAAAGTCTGTTTACTTCTTCACACTCTAGGTATGTAAGGCTTATTAAAGTATGATATCTTGTTCCTCACACACTCCTTTAACTTCTTAATTCAAGGTCTAGTAAAAGAGTTGAGATTTGAGAACATATATTATCTAAATATTGTGATTATGTACTCATTGTGAATTCTCTTGACGTTTTATGAAGTTTTATTGTATCATATACTTTCAATATGGTGTTGAGATGTAGTTTTATATTTGATACCATGAACTTTATATTTCATAATTTTTTTGAGAAATCCATGCATATTTTGAGTTGAGGTTGGGTTTTGAAGATTTGAGTTGAGTATATTGAGTTGAGTTTTGAGCATAATTTATTAAGTCTACATGAGCATGAGTTTTGATGAAATTGAGATTTAGTTTGAATGACATTTTGGGTACATATTGATGATGATGCAAATACATATTTTTTCAAAATATATTTATTAAAGATGATGATGAGAAAATGATGAGATGATATGAGTTGAGTTATGAGATGATGATGAGTTGAGTTATGATGGAATAAAGCAAAATGGCTCTTTAAACTATCTATGCTTCTTTCAATTGTGAAGTATCAGTTAGTCAATACAACTTTCGACACTCATCATGGGTCATTCGGAAACAGTCGCGCTATGTTTTTAAACATAGGGGTCAGGCTACGTACATCCGACCCCCCTTACCCCGCAGTGGGGCGGGAACCTTTGAGGCATTGGGGTAATGTTGTTGTTGTTGTTGATGAGTTGACTTATGATGATGATGATGATGATGATGATGATGATGATGAGTCAATAATGACTTAAAATTGATGACTTGAGCATATTTTAGTCTTGGGAGATGTATCGAGCAACGAGCGGGGAGAGAGTATACTTCTACTTTAACTCATAGAACTGTGTTTCTAGTGCAGGATAGTCGTTACTGCTAGTCTGACGACTCTTGTCCCGCAAGTGGAAATTCATTATGGATCCATGAGAGAGTTTGTCGCCTTTTTCTGTGGTAAGTTAAGGGAGGGCGTGGCAACGATGTTGACTCGTTGTGCATCACCTAACTTAAGGTGGTGGGGTGAGGACGTCGGTTAAGAGAAACTCTGAAGCAATATTATATTGATTGAGTATGATATTTTTAAACTGAGATTAGCACTACTAAGCTTATTTTACCAAAAATATTTTTGAACCATGAATGACATTAAACTTGCATATGATAAGTTGAGCATGAGTTTTGAGTTGAGTATGAATTGTTGAGTCAAGATGAGTGGGTCGAGCCTTATTCTCTTGAGCTATTTTACATGCCAGTATATTCTATGTACTGACGTCCATTCTGTACCTGCATCATTTTATGATGTAGACATAGGAGATAGAGGATTTTAGCCCATGCAACTTTGAAGTCTATATCAGTACATTCTAGAGTTGTTGAGCCCTCCTTGCATCCCGGAGGAGCTTTTTTATCTTCTTACTGTTATGAAGTATCTTTTATTTTCTTTGAGTTGAGATATTCATGGCCTATCATGGCACCGTCTAGATTGTTAAGTTGAGGCTTCATAGACATTGAGTAGAGGATTGTCAAGTATTATGTATTCCAAATTTGTACATTTGAAACCATGAATTATTTGATGTTATGTACATATATGTATATTTAAGTACTATTCTTCTGCTGTCGAGTTGATGTGGCAATGAGGACAAGTTGTTCGCTCGGGGGATAGCAATAGTCTTTGAGTGTCGGTCACGCCAAGGGTACCCTCCTGGGACGTGACAAACTTGGTATCAGAGCATAGAGTTCGAGTGTCTTAGGGAGTCTATAAAGCTATATCTATAGGAACTCATTTATGGTTATAAGGGCCCCACTTCTATAAATAAGGGACTATTGACATTTAGGAAACGTTTCCTTTCTTTCAAATTCTAAATCGTGCAATGGAGCTATTCCCTGAAAAATCTATGATGATTCGTGTGTTGTTCTAAACTTTTCACCTATGCTTTATCCACGAGGTGATAGAGATAGTAATGTTCAAACTCTTCTAGATGAGATCCTCTGCGGTAGAGTAATTAGAATGGTAGAGACACTTCACCAAGCTTGAGAGAAGCCTACTAGTGTGCTAAGTTCTTTGACTAGAAAGAGTGCACTATTACTCATATAAATCGTGCATTTGAGTTAGCTATAGATGTTTCCAGACTCTCTCCTTCGAAGCTTTCTTTTGATGTTAGCCATGAGAGAGAGGAACTTATGTATCAAAAGAGTTTAAGTTGCCACCTAAGACTGTGATTTGGAGGTCTTGTAAATGTCACGACCAAAGCCTAGAGCTTAGACGTGTCATGGCGAATGGGGAACCCTAAGGAACTCCAAACAAGCCTCTTAACTTGTCATTACACATCATTAGTTGAAGCATATAAAACATCAAAGAACAAGAATAGGGCAAAGGGCTAAGGGGAATGCTTGCACAATATCAAAATGAAGAGACAAGACTCAATCTCATTTCATAAATACATAACATGTCCAACAACCACCTCAACTAAATAGATAAGAGCGGGGGCCAAGACAAAGCAACCAGGATCACCCCCATAGTCAAATAGAACATAAGAAGAATGTCTCAATACATAACAAGAGAGAGTATGGACTAAGGTTCCCGAAGTGGAGGACTCACCAACTAGCTTGAATAGCACCGAACTAGCCATGTGGAGGAGGACGATAAACTTGGGCTCCAATTCCTACATGGTGATATCATGTAGGCAAGAGTATGAGTTGTACGTTTAAATACATTAAATATGTAGGATGCATGCAAATATAGATAGGCATCATATACAAAATGCATATTATCAAGTAATAGGCATAATATAACAATGTGGCATGTATGATCAATGCTTAAGTAAAACATGCTTAAGTAACTCATCCTCATATAGGATATCATATGTGTAGAAGAGACCAAGCTGGCTATTCAAGGTACAAACCCCTTGTTGGTTGTGTGGTATAAACCCCTCACATAGTTGATGATAATCACACCTTATTAACATGGTGGCAAAGTACAAACCTCTCACATGGTTGATGAGTACAAACCCCCGACATGGTTGCCCAAGTTCTTATCCCCCCGGATCGGGTATGGTCTAATGCAACACTTTATATAATGTATATCATATACTTAAGCTCATTTCATCCTCATATAGTCATTCAAATCCTATTTCATGCTTTGGACCTTCAACTCCTTAAAAAACTATATCCGAACATTTTATCAAACACTTAGAGGGTGTGTAATGCTAGTATAAAACCATGAAATATAGAAATAAAATCATACAAGAAATCCATTATAAAACAATCAATGAACACCTTGTAACACTCTCATATAATGTACATTCAAAACCCCTCATCAACTCTTACATTAGACCAAAGATTTATAGCTCAAAACATAGCCAAACAATCATAACTTTACATAGCTATAACATAGTATGTAGTGAATTTTATAATAAGCAAGACCCATTTGTAAATCAACTTTAAATCATGTAATTCAAGTAAAAGGAGGCTTGGGTATCATGGGAGAAAGGAACCATGAAAGGATCCTAAATACCTTAGATTAGGGATGAACTTGGTGAAGATTGGAGATGGAGACTTAAAATTTGAAGAAGAACCTTGAAGTAGAACCTTAGCTTGGGATGAGGGTTTGGGACTTGAGTTTGGGGAGTGAAACTATGACTAAGTGTGTGAGTACTGGGAAATGTTTAGGATGATGTAAGGGTAAAATAAGGCTAAATATAGGTAAAAACATGCCTGGGAACAGTTAGGCACAAGACATTGAAGTCTTGGACCAAACTAAATAAAACAGTCCCCAAAATGTACTGGGGCGCGTAGTGAGGGAAACGCAAAAACCCCACTGGAACTTGCATTCTTCAAATTTCATAATTACTAATCATTCGCTCTTCAATTAGGATTATACCCTTTTTCACCTGATTTGGACCCCTTGAAGAAGAATATGAAGTCAGATTTTCAAAATAACAAATGAATTTTTAGATATATTGAATTTAAAATACCGGGCATTCCGAGACATGTTTTCGGTCACTTTTTGGAGTCGTTTCAATATCTCCCCCTTAGGAACATTCATCCCTGAATGTAAAAGAGTCGTACAAGGCAAGAATGTTCATAAACAAATTAGCCCCAACTAAAATGCGATATTACATTTAATACACCATTTTCAAAATCTCAAAATGAGTTTAAAATCATCATGACTTGCCAACTTACACATGAATGCATATGAATGACATAAGGGATGAAACATGATACTTGAATCACATAGAGGACTTAGAATTAGTACCTTAGGCTCGAGTGGAGTTGAAAAGATAAGGATACCTCTTTAGCAGATCCGCTTCGGCCTCCCAAGTAACACTTTCAATTTGTTGGTTCCTCCAAAGGACCTTAACGGATGCCACCTCCTTGTTCCTCAATCTCTTTACTTGCCTATCCAAAATCTAAACAAGAACGTCCTCATAAGTCAAGTTATCCTCAACAACACCCCCAACATCAAGAGACACAATAGCATTAGGATCACCAACATATTTTCTTAACATAGAGTTATGAAACACCAGATGAACCAAATTTATTTCACTAGGCAACTTCAACTCATAAGCCACCTTGCCAACCCTCTTTAAGATCTCACAAGGACCAATATATCTTGGACTCAACTTCCCCTTTTTACAAAAATTGACCACACCTTTCATTGGAGAAACTTTCAAATAAACCCAATCACCCACTTTGAATTCAAGGTTCTTCTCACATCAGCATAAGATTTTTAATGACCCTAATCATCCTAAACTTCTCAAGAGTATCCATAACAAGATCCGGTCCCAATAAAGCCACCTCTCCAACCTCAAACCAACCAACTGGTAATCTATAACGTCTCACATAGAGAGCCTCAAAACGAGCCATACTGATACTAGAGTGGTAGCTATTGTTGTAGGAAAACTCAATCAAAGGAAGATGGTCATCCTAGCTACCCCTCAACTCTAATATACAAGCCCTTAGCATATCCTCAAGTATTTGAATGGTTCTTTCGTTTTGGCCATCCATTTGGGGATGAAAGGCCATACTAAGGTGAACTTTTGTAACAAGACACCTTTGAAAAGACCTCCAAAAGTGTGAAGTAAATTGTGAACCATGACCCGATATGATGGACAAAGGAACTCCATGCAACCTCACTAACTCATGGATGTACAACTTTGCATACTCTTCAGCCCCATATGTGGTCTTAACCAGTAGAAAGTGAGATGATTTCATCATCCTTTCAACCACCACCCAAACGGAATCAAAACCTTTTCAAGTCTTACGCAATCCAACCATAAAATACATATTAATCACCTCCCACTTCCAAGTGGGAATCTCTATGTCTTAGGTTAGGCCACCCGACCTTTGATGTTCGACTTTGACTTGTTTACAACTATGACAACCGGATACTAATTTGGCAATGTCCCTCTTCATGCCTCCCAACCAATACACATCTCTCAAGTCTCTATACATTTTGGTTGAACTAGGGTGAATAGAATAAGGAGAGTTATGGGCCTCATCAAGAATCATCTCTCTCAAACCATCAGCACAAGGCACACACAACCTACCTTGGTACCTAAGGGCACCATCTCCCCCTTGGGAGAAAATCTCTACTTTACCCTCTTTCACCAAGTCCTTTAATTCAAGAAAGAAGTAGGTAAGATCTTGTTTTGCTATCACCTCATCAACCAAGGAAGATTTGGAACCATCAACTACAGTAAGACCATTACCCACTTCCTTCAACCTAACCCCAACCTAGCCAATCTATGCATCTCTCTAGCGCTTTCCCTATCACCACCATCAACACGAGCTAGGTTACCCATGGACACTCGACTCAAAGCATTCACCACCACATTTGCCTTACCCGGATAATAATGCACACTCATGTCATAATCTTTGAGAAGTTCTAGCAACCTTCTTTGTCTCAAGTTGAGATCTTTTTGAGTGAAGACATATTGGAGGCTCTTATGATATGTGAAGACACCAATATGCACCCCATACAAATAATGACGCCAAATCTTTAATGCAAACACAACAGCGGCCACTCTAGATCATAGGTAGGGTAGTTCCTTTCATGTACCTTGAGTTGTCAAGAAGCATAAGCTATGATCTTACCGTTTTACATTAGCACACAGCCCAAACCAACTCTAGATGCATCACAATGCATAACAAAACCCTCAAGCCTATCCGGTAGTGACAATATAGGAGCAGACACAAGCTTGTCTTTAAATGTTTGGAAGCTTCTCTAACATTCATTGGTCTACACAAACTTAACCTTCTTTTGAGTGAATTTTGTCATAGGGAAAAAATGAATGAGAACACATTCACAAACCTTCTATACTAACTTGCAAGGCCCAAGAAGCTCCTCATATCTGATGGGGTCAATAGTCTAGGACAATTTCTAATCACATCGGTTTTCTTAGGATCCACTTTTATACCATGCCCCGATACCACATGACCAATAATGCAACCTCCTTCAACCAAAACTCACACTTATCATATTTGCCATACAATTTCTCTTCCCCCAATCTTTGTAACACAACACTCAAATGCCACATATGATCCTCCCTAATATATGAATAGATCAAAATATCATCAATGAACAGCACAACAAAGGAATCAAGTTAAGGTTTGAAGACCCTATTCATTAGGTCCATGAAGATGGACGGTGCATTAGTCAACCCAAACGACATTACAACAAACTCAAAATGCCCATATCTAGTCCGAAAAGCCATCTTAGGAATATCACACTCCCTCACCCTCACTTGATGATACCTGGACCAAAGATTAATCTTAGAGAAAAAGCTAGCCCCTTGCAATTGGTCGAACAAGACATCAATCCTTGGAAGAGGATAACTATTCTTTATAGTAACCCTATTGAGTTGTCAGTAATTAATGCACATTCTAAGTGAACCATCTATGTTTTTCACAAATAACATCCGAACAACCCAAGGTGATTGACTAGGTCTAATAAATACCTTATCCAACAAATCTTTCAATTACTCCTTTAACTGCTTTAACTCCTTCGGGGCCATACGATAAGGGGGAATGGAGATAATTTAGTATCGGGAAGGAGATCTAAGATAAAATCTATCTCTCGTTCGGGAGGGACACCAAGAAGGTCATTTGGGAAAATGTCAAGGAACTTGTTTTCAACCAAAACCGAGTCAATTGAAGGGACTTTGGACTCCAAATCTTTAACCCTGACAAGATGATACAAACATCCCCTAGAAATAAATTTATGGGCTATAATGCATGAAATAAATCTATCCTTGACCACCACATCTTGACTTTCCCACTCAAGGATGTGTTCATTAGGAAATTGCTCCTTTTAACTCCTTCAACTCCGCCGGGGCTATACGGTAAGGGGGAATGGAGATAGGTTGAGTATCAGAAAGGAGATCTATGCCAAAATCTATCTCCCTTTAGGGAGGGACACCGAGAAGGTCATTTGGGAAGAGGTCAAGGAACTTGTTTTCAACCGGAACCGACTCAATGGAATTGGACTTTGGACTCAATATCTTTAACCCTCACAATATGATACAAACACCCCCTAGAAATCAACTTATGGGCTTTAATGGATGAAATGAATCTAACTTTGACCACCACATTTTGACTTTCCCACTCAAGGATGGGTTCATTAGGAAATTGAAACTTGATCCTACGGGTTCTATAATCAATAGAAGCATAGCAAACATGTAACCAATCCATCCCATGTATGACATCAAAATCTACTATGTCTAATTCAACGAGATCACAAGGCAACAACTTATGCAAAATGCAAATAGGAAAACTCCTATAAACTCTCCTAGTAATAATAGAGGCCCCAATAGGAGTAGACACTTCATATGACTCATGCAGCAACTCAGGGAGAACATGGAACTTTCTAGAAACAAAAAGAGTAACAAAGGAAAGAGTGGCAACCGGATTAATCAAAGCATACACATCAAAGTCAAAGATTTTCAACATACGAGTAACAACATCGGGAACCTGACCAACCTATTGCCTCCTATGTAGAGCATAAAATCGATTTTGCCTTGGGGAACCACCTTGAGGACCACCTCTCCCCAATGGGACCGCATTAGCACCTTGGACCTTGCCACGGTTTGTTGGACAATCTATCTTCGTGTGACCAAGCTCCTCACATTCATAGCAAGAATTAGAATCCTTCAAACATGAGCCTCCATGCCTCCTTTCAGATTTAGGGCACACATCAATAGGAGCCACCCCACCAACACCTTGAGGCCTAGGGAAATCATTGGCAAACCCCCTATTAGTAGCATGAGAAGGCCCTTGGCCTTGATGAAATTTAGCACCCTTTTGGAATTTGCCCTCAATTCGGGCCATCTTGGCCTCATGCTCCCTTCTCTTCCTCAATTTCAACTCCATTTTCACAGCATAAGTCACCAACCAAGATAAGTCCATGTCACTAATTAGCATGGCGGACCGACATTCTTCACTTACCAAGTCGGAGACCCCTATCACGAACTTATTCATCCTAGATCTAGGATCGGCCACTAAATGGGGAGTATACTTTGAAAGTTGATTAAACTTGAGGGCATACTCCCTCACACTTATCACATTTTTGTAAGTTCATAAACTCTACCAACTTTACTTCCCTAAGCTCAAGAGGGAAAAATTTGTTAAGGACAGCCAATTTGAACTCCTCCCAAAGCACCATATTACCAATCTCCTTCTCACCTTTCAATTGGTCATACCATATTTGAGCTACCCTTTGAGTTGGTATGCTACTAACTCCACCTTTTTATTCGGCCTAATACCCATGATATTCAAGATTTTGTAGATCTCATCAATGAGTTCTTGTGGATCTTCATCCACCTTCGACCTATAAAAAACTGGAGGATTCATCCTCATGAAGTTCCTTACCCTAGCTCCCGGGGTAGTAGCATGAGGGACTTAGGCCCCTTGATTAACTTGATTGTCCACAACTTGGGCAAGCATAGTGAGAGCATCCTAGCGCTCACCATTGGTAGGTTGCTCCTTGGGAGTTTGGGACCTTTGTCCTTGAGTGTTTGGCATGATCTAGCATAGCTAAGAATATTCATTAGGGGGAAAAACTCTTCTGTAGCATGACGTAGAACATGATGAAGGGAACATATCCTATAACGTCTCATAGCCTCCTACTCCTAGTCATGGAGTGCTTCACAACCATGAATAGGACTAATTAACATGGTGTGTTAGACTCCGAGGATCTATCAACCTAGTGCTCTCTTACCAAGTTCGTCACGACACAAGCCTAGGGCTTAGACGTGACAAGGTGAATGAGGAACCCGAAGGAACCCCAAATAAGCCTCTTAACTTGTCATTACACATTATTGGTCGTGGAAGCATATAAACCATCAAAGAACAAGAATAGGGCAAGGGGCTAAGGGAAAAGCTTGCACAATATCATAATCAAGAGATAAGAGTCAAGCTTATTTCATAAATACATAACATGTCCAACAACTACCTATACTACATAGATAAGAGCGGGGGCCAAGACAAAGCAACCGGGGTCACCCTCATAGTCAAATAGAACATAAGAAGAGTGTCTCAATATATAACAAGAAAGAGTATAGACTAAGGTCCTCGAAGTGGAGGACTCACTAACTAGCTTGAATATTATCGAACTAGCCACGTAAAGGGGGGTGATCAACTTGGGCATCGGTTCCTGCATGGTGATATCATGTAGGCAAGAATATGTGTTAGTACGTTTGAATATATTTAGTATGTAGGATACAATGCAACAATAGATAGGCATCATAATCAAAATGCATAGTATTAAGTAATAGGCATAATATAACAACATGGGATGTATGATCAATGCTTAAGTAAAACATGCTTAAGTAACTCATGCTCATATAGGATATCATATATGTTGAAGAGACCAAGCAAGCTATTCAAGATACAAACCCCTTGGTGGTTGTATGGTATAAGCCCCTCACATGGTTAATGATAATCACACCTTATCAACATGGTAGTGAATTACAAACCCCTCACATGGTTGATGAGTATGAATCACCAACATGGTTTCCCGAGCTTTTATCCCCCCGGATTGGGTGTGGTCTAATGCAACACTATATATTAAGTATACCATATACATAAGATTATTTCATCATCATATAGTCATTCATATCATATATCATACTTTGGACATTCAACTCCTCAAGAAACCATATCCGGATATTTTATCAAATACTCAGAGGGTGTGTAATGCTAATACAAAAGCATGAAATATAAAGATGAAATAATGTAATACAATCCATTGTATAACCATCAATCAACACCTAAAAACACCCTAATGCAATATACATCAAAACCCCTTATCAAATCTTACAATAGATCCAATATATATAGCTCAAAACATAACAAAACAGTCACAACTTTACATAGCTATAACATAGTGTATAGTGAATTTCATAATAAGCAAATCCCATTTATAAATCAACTTTAAATTAAGAAATTTTAATAAAAGGAGGCTTGGGTATCATTTGCAAAAGGAACTCATGAAAGAAACCCATATACCTTAGTTTAAGGATGAACTTGGTGAAGATTGGAGATGGAGACTTGAACCTTGAAGAAGAACCTCGAAGGAGAACCTTAGCTTGGGATGAGGGTTTGGCACTTAAGTTTGGGGAGTGAAAATATGACTAAGTATTTGAGTGAGTACTGGAAAATATTTATGATGATATGTGGGTGAAATAAGGCTAAGTATAGATAAAAACATGATTGGGAACACTTAGGCCCAAGACTTAGAAGTCCTGGATCAAACTAAAAAAAGTCTCCAAAATGTACGAGGGCGCGTCGCGAGGGCAACGCGAAAACCCCCTAGAATTTGTATTCTTCGAATTTCATAATTGCTAACCTTTCGCTTTTAAATCGGGGTTAGACCCTTTTTCACCTAATTTGGACCCCCTGAACAAGAATCTGAAGTTGGATTTTCTAAATAACAATGTACTTTGAGATATATGGAATTTAAAATTTGAGACATTCTAAGGCATGTTTTCAGGCACTTTTGGGGTCTTTTCAGTAAACCAAAAGTAGAGTTGTTACCCCTAAGATACAAGGATGAGGAAAGAGAGGAGGTGACCAAGTAGTAAGAGTTATGATTGATTGAGGCTTGTGACATGAGTTATTTGTCCCTTAGCTAAGTGAGATATTGGTGAGTAGATTCCCATAAGTCTTAGGCAATGGGTAGTAAATACCATTTGATGTTTATGATGAGGAATGGAGGAAGAGTTCTTGTTATGATGAGTTAGAGTGGATCAAACTAGTAAGAGGTTTAGGTAAATGTGCTAGGACTCTGGATGTTAATAGCTTGGGAGGACTGAAAGTAATGATTTTGATGTGGTTTAGATCCTACGAGCTAGTCAGCGGACCGTAGGTGATACTATGGGTCGTAGAGGAGCTCCGTCGGTTGAAAACCATGAAAGTAAAAAGTGAAGGAACTTTTATAAGTTGACTTACGAGGTACTAGGACAGACTGTATAAGGAACCCAACCTGTAGATTGGATCTCATGGGTTGAATTGTAAGTTTTATGAAGAGTGTGACATGTTTTCAAGGTTATAGATCCAAACTACGCTTATGACTCTGGAGTGAGAGCCTTATGTGATTTAAAGAGTTATGAGCTTAGTGAGATAAGAAGGTATTGATAGAGCATTAGCCATGTGATTTTAGTAGACCTATGTTCTTAGATGGTTACCTAGTAAGTTATAAGTTGGTGTAGTATAAGAGGAGTATGTGAAGCAAAGTCATAAAGCTTGAATTTTGAGGAGCAATATGAAGAACGAGATAACATTATGAAAGTGATAGTCTTAGTTGAAGGTTTTCTCTAAGAGTCTTGTTATAGTGTGTGTTCGATGTTAAGATGTTATCTTGCAATGAGTAAGATTTTATGATGTATAGTAGAGGTACCCTTTATACAGAGAAAGTGAATTGATGATGAGACACTAGATGAGAGGGAGCATAATATGGGTATTTATGATACATTAAAGTTGTGTGAAGCTATAAGTTATGACTTGCTAAGAGAATTTAGATAGTCTAGTTAAGTTGTCAATGTAAATCAAACTAGTGTAAGCATTCTTTGTCGCTTTTAGTAACTAGTTCGATGGGGATTCATGTATGAACGACAATGAGTCTCTTCGTGTAATCCAAGACTTCCCTAGTCAGATATATTGGATCTTAGAAGTTGAATATAAAGAATTTTGTCTAAGAGGTTAGATGATAAGATTGATATAAAGTGATTATGTATGCCAATAAGAGTAGTAGGTATAGAAAGATACCAATAGAGCTAGCAAAAAGTTAAGAGTCGCATCCTAGAAGAAGTTCTAATAGCGATTTTACATCATTGAGTATAGCATAGCAAAAGAATTTGAGAAATTAAAATGAATAGTGATACCCTAAGATCTGTGGAGAACTATGCTTATAGCTTAGTAAAGGGAGATGATTCACAGATTTAGGAAGAGGACCTTTGAGCCAACGGGGAGATAGGGAATTGATAAACCAAAATAAGTCTTGAGTTTTGATAATGATGAGTTGATTAGGATGAGATGTTGATATTTTTCAGTATCTTATATTCCTTAGAGCTAGGCTGAGTTGATACTTTATTCATGTCTTACGTATATGCACCATGCCTATGGATTGAACCCATATACCTGATGTTGATTCATTATTCATGATAAGTTCGGAGGATGAGGAGTAATAGTTGTACTCTATCTCACAAAACCTCAAAGTTCCTAACCTTAGGTCCTAATAAATGCGACTTGGGTATCACAACATGTTCAATTCCATAAACGCTTGATAGGTCCAAAAAGGGCTAATGACGTTGTATAACATTATGAATGCTCTCAGATTTAAATTAAATCGTATCGTACTTATGATCTTTTCCTCCAAGCTTTTCCAATAATACTTCCTTCAATTTTGATAGCAATGTTGATGATAATAGACAAATTATTGTTTATGACTGAGTGTGGATGTTCTTTGACGTGATGATAATGATATCCTCCTTTGATTGAGGTTATAGACGCAGAGAAAGAGAAATATGAGACATTGTGATGTTCTTTGACGTGATGATAATGATATCCTCCTTTGATTGAGGTTGTAGATGCAGAGAAAGAGAAATATGAGACATTATGATGTGATACAAATAAGTAAGAGTAAATTAGAGCATCTCTAGGAAAGAGCATGTTAGTGTACCTTTAAACGAGAAGTTCACTCAATGACAGATGTAGAAGTGCTGAGTAGGCTTGATAATTCTCTGATATAGTTGAAGTTGTTAAAATAATAGGCTTAAATTTATCGATGTCACTATATGAGTGATTGGAGAAGGCTACCGATGATTTTGATTGAGTGTTTTAGGTAGATACAATAGATGTAGTGATAGGGGAGTAATGTTCTCTAAAGGAAATTTCTAAGGAAATATGAAACTTGAATTGAGGGTTAGCTTTGTAGGAGTATGATCATCTTAGGAATAACATTTTGGGGCTTATAATTAAGCTTGAACGGAATAAGAGGATGTGGTTAGGAAAAGATTTGAATAGAAGCTTTAAGCTTTAAATTGATGATATAGTGTCATTAAGGGGAGCATAGTTGCGATGAGGTGTGAGGTTGGGAGTTACCCATGGAGTGTTATGCACCTTGATGATCTTATTCTCAATTAGAGTTGAACTCTCATCATTTCCCACCCATTTCTCTTTAACCCTCAACCATTGTGGACCAGATATAAGTCCTAAAAATAGACTCTTAGCCACAATTTTCCCCCATTCTTTACTTAGAGTTTTCTTGAGGATAAGGAAGAGAGCAAAAGATGGGAAAGAGGAGCAAAGTTCTTGGTTCTACCTCAAAGTTTGTTTACTTCTTCAAACTCCAATATGTAAGGCTCACTAAAGTGTGATATCTTGTTTCTCACATGCCCCTTCAATTTCTTGATTCAAGGTTTGGTAAAAGAGTTGAGATTTGAGAAATTATATTATCTAAATATTGAGATTATGTACTCATTGTGAATTCTCTTGCTGTTTTATGATGTTTTATTGCATCATATACTTTCAATATGGTATTGAGCTATAGTTTTATACTTGATAGCATGAACTTTAGATTTCATGATTTTTTTTGAGAAATCCATGCATATTTTGAGTTTAAATTGGGTTTTGAAGATTTGAATTGAGAATGTTAAGTTGAGTTTTGGGCATAATTTACTAAGCCTACATGAGCATGAGTTTTGATGAAATTGAGCAATTAGTTTAAATGACGTTTTGAGTACACATTGATGATGATACAAATACATATTTTTTCAAAATATATTTATTGAAGATGATGATGAGATAATGATGAGATGATGATGAATTGAGTTATAAGATGATGATGAGTTGAGTTATGATGATGATGAGTCAATAATAACTTAATTGATGAGTTGAGCATGTTTTAGTCTTGGGGGAAGTATCTAGCTCCGAGCGGGGAGCGAGTATACTTCTACTTTAACCTACAGATATGGGTTGCCAGTGTAGGATAGTCGTTACAGCTACTCTGACGGCTCTTGTCCCGCAAGTGGACATTCATTATGGATCCAAGAGAGAGTTGATCGGCCTTTTTTGTGGCAAGTTAAGGGCAGGCATGGCAACGATGTTGATTCATTGTGCATCACCTAACTTAAGGTGGTGGGATGGGGATGTTAGTTAAGAGAAACTTCCAAGCAACATTATATTGATTAAGTATGATATTTCTAAACTGAGATTAGCACTACTAAGCTTATTTTACCTAGTATATTGTCAAAGCATGAATAATTTTAAACTTGCATATGATGAGTCGAGCATGAGAATTGAGTTGTGTATGAGTTGTTGAGTCGAGATGAGTGAGTCGAGCCTTATTCTCTTGATCATCTATTTTACATACCAGTATATTCCACGTACTGATGCCCATTCACGGCCTGCATCATTTCATGATATAGATACAGGAGATAGAGGATTTCAACCCATGCACTGTTGAAGTTTATATCAGTATATTCCAGATTTGTTGCACCCTCTTTGCATCCCGGAGGAGCCTTTTTATCTTTTTACTATCATGAAGTATCTTTTATTTTCTTTGAGTTGAGGTATTCATGCCGTATCATGACACTATGTAGATTGTTGAGTAGAGACTTCATAGATATTGAGTAAAGGATTGTCGAGTATTATGTATTCCAAATTTGTACATTTGAAACCATGAGTTATTTGATGTTATGTACATATATGTATATTTATTCACATGATGTCCTTTTATTTGAGTACTATTCTTCTGTTGTTGAGTTGATGTGATGATGAGGCCAAGTGGTTAGCTCGGGGGCTAGCAATAGTCTCCGAGTGTCGGCCATGACAAGGGCATGACATTGTAGTCAATCTAGTCTTCAACTCTTGGAAACTCTTTTCACATTCCTCAGATCACTGAAACTAGATTTTATTCTGAGTCAGCTTAGTCAATGGTGCTGACAAGGAAGAGAAGCCCTCAACAAATCTGTGGTAGTAGGTTGTCAAACCCAAAAAGCTTCTTATTTCTGTCGGAGAAGTCTATCTTGGCCAGTTCTTAACAACTTTAATTTTCTGTGTATCTACCCAAATACTATCTCCTGACCCAACATGGCCCAAGAAAGCCACAGATTTGTGCCAAAACTCAGACTTCGAGAATTTCGCATACAACTAATGATCTTTGAGTATTTGCAAAACCACTCTAAGGTGATTAGCATGCTCCTCCTCGTCCTTAGAATATACCAGAATATCATCAATAAACACGATCACAAACATATCAAGAAATGGTCTAGAGACCCTGTTCATCAAATCCATGAAGGTTGCAGGTGCATCTATCAACCCCGAAGGACATAACTAAGAACTCAAAGTGGCCATACCGTGTCCTGAAGGTTGTCTTTAGGATATCACTTTCCCTCACTTTCAAGTGATGATAACCCGATGTGAGGACAATCCTGGAGAAACAAGTAGCACCCTGAAGTTGGTTGAATAGATCATCTATCCTGGGGAGAGGATACTTATTCTTTATATTGACCTTGTTCAACTGTCAGTAGTCTATACACATTCTGAGAGACCCATCTTTCTTACACATGAATAGGAAATAAGCACCCTTAGGTAAGACACTAGGCTTTATGAAACCTTTCTCTAACAAGTCTTTCAATTGTTCTTTCAATTCTTTCAACACTGCGAGGACCATTCTATAAGGTGGAATTGAAATAAGTTTGGTCTCAAGAAGAACATTAATCCAAATTCAACCTCCCTATCAGGAGGCACTCTAGGTAGGTCATCAGGAAACACCTCAGGAAACTATTAAATCAGGACTGACTCAAGAGTAGAAGATTCAACATCATCAGACTTAACTCGCATGAGGTGGTAAATACAACCCTTGGAGAACAACTTTTTGGCTCTAAGATAAGAGATAAATTTTCCCTTAGGGGAAACAGAAATCCCTTTCCACTCTATGATAGGCTCATTAGGAAATTAAAATTTAACAATTCGGGTTCTATAGTCGACAAAAGCATAACAGGTGTGAAGCCAATCCATGCCTATTATTACATCAAAATCAACCATCTACAACACTACCAAGTAAACTAAGGTGTCTTTATGAGAAATAGACACTACACAATCCCTGTAAACTCACTCATCTAAGATAGACTCACCAGTAGGAGTTAAAATAGCAAAAGGTTTAAGAAAACACTCTAGAAGAATCCCAAACTTACTAGCCATATAAGGGGTCACAAAAGATAAGATGGCACCTGGATCAAGCAATGCATAACAATCAAAAGTAAAGACTTGAAGCATAGCCTTAAAAACATCTGGTGCAGCCTCCTAAACCTATCAATTACCCATATCATAAATACAGTTCGCCCCGCTGCCTGTACCAATAGCAGTACTCCTCTGCTGGTTGACCACTAGGGGTGCTGTGGAATACTGAGCTCTACTGCTCCCCTCACCAGACCTCCTCTTTGGACACTCAAAATTGAAGTGACCATTTTATCCACATGAATAACAAACATCCTTGCCCACTCGGCATTCACCTAGATGAAGCTTACGACACTTGCCGCAAGGTGGCTTTCCCCTACACCTTGGGTCATACTGGCCTTAGATTGAGCACTCGGAGCCCTGGGATTCTGAAAACCATATGATTTCTAATCATACCTATTTGGTTGCATGGGCACTTGCTATAGATGGTGCAAGATGGGATAATCTCCTCTGAAAGTAGGACTTGTCACCTTATTCTGTCTTTGCGGGCTAGGCTCATGTCCCACTGACTTTGCCTTTTAGTTCATCTGCTATTCTCTATCTTTCTTTTTTTCCTCCTCTTTCTGCTGGGCATACACCATAATTATGGAGATTTCCATGTCAGAAATCAGCAAAGATTCCTTACATTCTTTCTACACATGTCTGCCCAGACCAGACACAAACTTCCTCATCCTCGCCCTCATGTATTGCATCATCTCTAAGGAACACCTTGACAGCTTAATAAACCTAAGGCTATAATCCTTCACCGTCATCCCTCCCTGCTTCAGATTCATGAACTCATCTACCTTCGCCTCCCTCAATTCTTGAGGAAAGAAGTGGTCAAGGAAGGTGGTCTCAAACTCCTCCCATGCTGCAAGCTCCGTGTTCTCACCTCTACTCTCCTCCCACTAATTGTACCACACATTAGCGACATCCTTCAACTGGTAGGAGCATGCTGACACCTAATTTTGATTGACCTATAACCTATTTCAGATTGCTATTTGATTAAGTATGTATTTTTTAAAGCTATTTAAAATAAATAAGTTTATTTTCAACTTTGTCCAAACAATAACGTACATTAGTATATTTTTTTACCTGTTGTTATATTTTAATAAAAATATTATTTATTCTAATTTTAGTAGTAATAATATTTGTTAGTGATATATTATTTACATTTATTATTTTTGCTTATTATTATCTTTAGTGTCATGTTTAAATATAATATTTACCAATTTATTTTATTTTAAATTTTAAAAAAATAATATTTCATATTTTTATACTATTATATTATATTACGTTATTTTTTCGTAAAAGAATATTATTTTGAAAATATCATTTGTTACATATTACAATTTATTTAGATGACAATTTATTCAATTCTATCCCAATATATTTTATTCATAGCCGTTTCTATCAAATTCATTTCAATTCTACTTAATTTCTTTGAAAATCATTTCAATTCTAGCCTATTCTTTACAATTTCTTTTAGCTCTAGCTTAAATTGGGGCAATTTGTGGCTTAATTTTAAATTCCCAATTCAATTCAATTAAATCAAATTCGGATACCAATTTTTGATCTGGATAACCCATATTTTATTCCTATGATCTGCCCCATATTGTGAAAACTAATGTGAATCGCCCATTTTATTCTTATCAATGGACATGATTTAATCAATTTTTAGTTTTCCTTTTTAATAAAATAACCCCCAAACCCTCAAATAATCTTCAATTTTCACTTCTCCACCATTAGAGAAAGCCCCAACCTCCACTCACATTGTACCTCGCCACCAGCACCACCGACGGAGCCCCTGTCTAGTGTCACCCTGATGTGCTGTCAAAATACAACACATTTGATTCCTAAAACAAGGGGTTTGGTGAGTTCTTAATGCGACTTTTTATGGTTTTTATATATTTTTATGTTGTTCTTATAGAAAAGTTAGGCTGGCATGCTTTTGAAGAAAAGTTACAGATTTTACCGAAGCACAAGACATACGAGCACACCTACGAGTCGTAGTCTAAGCTACGAGTCCTAGGGTGTGCCGTAGTAAGAATCAGAGACCAAAATTCAGAAATTTGCTAAGTGAAAGTCACCCCTACGAGGCAATTCTATAGTCGTAAGTTGCACTATGACTCATATAGGTGGACTCGTAGCAAGAATCAGAGAGCCAACAAGGTTGGACCAAAAACTGAAGGCCAAGACTATGAGAAGAAAATATGAGTCATTGCTCAAGCAACAACTCGTACGTGTAGGTCGTACTAGTTTAGTCCAAGATGCTAAGAATCTAATACGAGCCCTAACTACGACTCGTAGGTCATCCTACGAGTCATATATTCAAGCCATACCAGTTGTCAGTTGTGTTTTCTGTGTTATTTTTACGGTATACTTGTAAATACTATAAATATCTTAAGTTAGTCTTTTTTTCAGAGAGGACAAATGGAGATTCCAGATTTTGGAAGATAGAATTTGCCTTTAAATCTTCTCTTAAGAATATTTTAGGGTTTTAGATTAGTTTATTGTTTTCTCTTGGAAAACTCATTTTGGGCATTGCAAATCTTATTTTGTACTCATTATTGGTCAATCAAGCTTTTGGGTTTGCAACTTGTGGTTCCACACTATTCAAGGTTTTCGGTAAAACTTCATTTATGTCTTGTATATGCATTTTTTTCTTGTTTTTCCTTAACCATGAGTAGCTAAGAACCCACAATTTAGGGTTGTGGGAATCATGGGTAGTTGACTTGAAATAACCTAGGTTTGCTGCATTTCTACAATTGGGGTTTGCATATATTGTCTATTTCCCTTCATTATGATTGTAGTTTGGTGGTGGACAATATCAAACCCCGCCTACTATCACAAGCCCGACCAAGGTAGTGACGAACAGGAAAAGGGAAGTAGATGAAATGATTCGATTGATGTGCTATCATCTAATCAACCAAACCTAATCAATGGGAGGTTGATTGGGACAATTGGTAACGGTTAGTTGGCACGCCACGATGGCCAACCAAGGGTCATGGTGAAATTCGATCTTCACCTTCACAAGAGGGCTAGAAGAACCCAAATTACCATCCTGCATGCAAATTTCCAATTGTAGTTATGTTGCCTTAAGAAATCAAGTCAACGAACCATGGTGAACATAATTTTCAAGTTGTCCCCAAAATTGAGTATTTCCTAGCGGCATGTTTAGCGTTCATTTTACTTTGTTTTTGAATCACACCCCCCCAATTTAGAGATTTTAGTTATTTATACTTGAAATGATTATTAGTGGATTCTTGTAGTCAAGTCCCATATTCTCTGTGGATTCGACCCTAACCTTCGTTTAGGTTAATTGCTGACAGCGACCGCTTTCTTATTGGAGCACGAACATCAGGAGCTATCAAAAATTATGGTGCCGTTGCCGGGGAATATGACTAAGTTTTGACTTGAATTCACTATTAGTTAGTTCTAGTGTTAATTTCTATAGTCTCGTGTATAGTATTATTATCTTTGTTTTATTAGTTGATTCTAAGTACGGGTTGGCTGGCACTATGACTGAAAAAAGTTCTACATTGCAAAAAACTTGTTGGAAACCTTACAGAGGCAAGTCCTATGTTATGAGCAAGAGTCCGAAGACCCCCAAATTCACCTGTAAAATTTTACTCAAACGTTGTGTGGGGGTCCTTGGGACAAGACACCCTGCTTAGGAGGCCATGGCTCTTCAGATTTTCCCTATGACTCTCCGGAGTGAAGCAACGGTATAGTGGTCAATATTCCCACCCGATGTTTTCTCTAACTAGGGGGGAAGTAAAAAGAGTCTTCCCCATGAGCTTCTATAAGTAGTCCAACAAGCAAAAGATATAGAACAACATCTGTAATTTCAAAAGAGTGCAAGGAGAATCTTTGCTAGTGGCTTGGGAAAGATACAAATAGTGCTTGGTAGCGAATCAAAACCACGCTATGACTGATGATGAATTTGTAACTAGTTTCTACCGAGCACTACCCTCCGAGCAATAAGGGTAGGCTGACGCATTCTTCGGAGGGGATTGTTGGGAGTTCATAAGATGACCATTTAATGAGATCACCGAGCGGATGAACAAACTATCTGCAGTTGCCCAAGTCTACCAACCCTTTCAAGGATAGGCTGTACTATCCACTAATGCGTGAAAGGGAACCCCAAGTAAACCCAAGAGCACAAATGTGGCAAATCGGCCGAGGTTACTGCACCAGCATTGCATCACTAATAAGCTAACAAGGATTAAGCATATGCTTGAACAAGTCCTGACCAAGGTCAATAAGCAAGATGATACTATCCGAGAGATAAAGAGTGATGTCCTCACATATAACTACAAGGTGGAAAAACAAACTATTGCAATGCAAAGTCTTGGTGATAGGATGGAACAACTTGCTAATCAACTAGATGCAGTGCAAGATGAACAAAGGAAGAGTAGAAGGAGAAGTAATGGGGCCCATGGAGAAGTCTGATTATCTGGGATGGCATGGTCAATCCGCGACGTTAAACAAGGGACTTCTTGGGAGGAAACCCAAGTATTCTTTATATTCTCGACTAGGTTTAAGTTAATTTTGGTTGATTAAATTGTTAGGTAGCGATTTGATGTTTATTTGGAGTGCTAAGACGCTAGATTAGTTGTATTATTCTAGGTATTGGAGTATTTTGAGGTCTGATTTGCAGGCATAAATAAATAGCCAAGGATTTGAAGAAAATAGCAATAGGAGCAACATCAACGAGAAGGGCTACAAGTTGTAGTCACCACTATGACTCGCAGTCATGCCTCATAGAGGGAACCAGTAAGTATAAGAAGCTGGCACATATACTATAAGCCAACCTTATGATTTGTAGAGTCCTCTACGAGTCGTAAGAAGGATTTGTAGTGCCCAGATATAAATTCTTAATTCTTGCATGTATTGGGCCTACTACAAGGCCAGGACCTATGAGACATAGGACACTCTACAACTCGTTCTCGAGATTTCATAGCCCCGAGCTGCAACTTTTGAAAAGTTGAGCCGGTTTCATTTAAAAGGGGGTCAAAATAAAATTTGGCCCCTAAAATCCATTTTCCAACCATAAAATCGACAGATTCCCACAATACTTCCCCTTTTCATATTTTCGATTGACTTTTTCAGCGACCCACATTATTTTTCGACCAGTTTTCCGGCAAGCACTATAAGTAGGGTCTCGACTCCTCTCTTTTCTCGCACTTTGCCCAAATATCATTTTTCTTCTCTCAAGGTATGTTCGTGGCTAAATGTTGCACACAAATTTTATTATTTTCCTTAGATTTTTTTTATGATACTGTGCATAGAGATGATAGTGCATATACCTTTGGGTGAATGTTCGTCTAAATGTGAGAACTAGGATTGCCAATTCAAATTCCCTTGTTTTTATTCTAAAATTGTTAAAGCACTCTTGTTGGACTATATAGTGATGGAAAGCTTGCCTTATCTAATTGTTGTTCATGTTGTGAAGTGGTTATATGATATTTGGTTAGTATAGGGTCCCTGGCAGGTTTGAAATCAGGGTGTAAGTTTGTGTGTGAAAATGATCAATTGAGATGCCCTTGTGTAAGTTTGTTTTAAACTCTATTATAACTCCCTCCTTTCTGCAATGATGTTCATTGTTGTGAATTTAGGGATTGATTGCTTTTGGGTATTTCTTGATTGTGATTGGGAAATATTGTTTAATGGTGGTGGTCCTAAATAGATCTTTGTGAGATGAGTTTAGCTTTGGGTGAAAATATTTAGGTTTTAGATATGTCTTTGCGCTTACTCTATGTGTAAAAACTTGATTTGTTGTTATTTGCTTGGGATTGAATGAAGTGTGGTTCTAGTGGCAATGTTTGAGGGCACCAGTGGTACCTGTTGTTTTTCTATTACGAGGGTTCCCTACAACTCGTACATAGTCCTATGGGACGTAGAGGCCCCTCATAGAAAGTAGCAGGAACCTATGGGTCCTTAATATATACCATAGGAGACCCATCTATGAACTGTGATGTTCACTATGAGTCGCAGTGGGGAACTCGTGGGCTTTCTATAATTTTAATTTTAACACTAGAAATTTGTATGAGCCAGACTACGACTCGTACCTAGGTTTAGTGTTATAAGTTTTCAGAAAATTGTGGTCTACGAGGCCACAATATGACTCATAGGTTACCCTACGAGTCGTATCTATGCCTCGTAGCTTTAGACCTGCAACTGATTTAGTGCACTATGTTTTATGTTTTCTTATATTAGTTTTGTTACTCTTTGTTTATTCTTCTTTGTGGTTTCTATCTATTTCAAACACTATGGTGCTCACATTGTATTTGTGGGTGGACTCTTCATGTGATATGGCTCCAAGAACTGGAAAAGAGGCTACTAAAGCTCAAAGGAGTCAATTGAGGGATGACCCCTCTGATGATGAAACATCTGAGGGCTCTGTGGAAGTCCATAGAGTCCAGATAAGTCTCGAGAAAATGTGTCTCAGACTCGAGCCTGTACTGCACAAATACCAATGGCAGTTACTAGTCCCTCTCAGTTCGAAGAGGAGGGCAACGGAGATGGGTCAGATGGTGATGCCTCACTTTCTGAGTCTGGTTCCCTTGAGGTATCTCAAGCTCAGCATAAGGATACTGCTCTCCTACAACTAGGTGACTCTGCTTACACAGTCAATTACACAAACCCACAAAACATGAGATGGTGTGTCCCAGGGATGAAAGAGATCTGTGAACAAGGACTAGAACTGAAAAACTAAGGGAGACCAGTGAAGAGATTCCACGAGAAGGCTAGATTAAAATTTTCAGGGCTAAGCAGTGTACTAGGGTTACAAGCTGAAATTGAACGATATGGACTACGTTGGCTATCATAGGTATTGTGGAAATATTCCCCTTATGTAGTTGGAAAGTTTTATGCCTCCTACTATGCTACTATTCGCAGAGATCTATCGATGATCAAAAAGCCCATTGAGCAGCCGCGATTGGGTGAAGTCCTGGTCAGAGTGGAGGTTGTTGATATCTCAAAGGAAACCATTTGGAGAGTGCAATTTGGGCCAAACTACAGAGCACCATATTCCATGGCGGAGTATGATCATAGGATTGCAGAGATTAGAAAGGTCATGAATCAAAAGAATACCGGGCTAAGAACAGAACTCCTCATGTGGATAGCAAGTCAAATTTGTGAGGAAGGTGTTGAGCCAATATAGGTTACGATCCACACAAAGTAGATTCTAAAGTCGTATCTCTCATTTAGGGAATAATTTTTGTGGTCCATTAATCGTTGGTGCATCAGACCAACTTTCACGGATAATGTGATCACATTGGAAAAAGTCATGTTGTTGGCTAGCATCTTGGCAGGGTACAAAATTGATTGGGCCTAGGCTATGGAAGAATAGATACATGAGTCAACAGTCCACACTCAGCAGGCCTTGCCATTCCCTATTTTAATTGATAAGTTGTGCAAGGCGGTTGGGGTATCAGTCTCTCTCCACTTAGACCCTCATGTAGAGGCATTGCATATAATAGATCCCAGACTGATCAAGGATGACGAGACCTTGTTGCCCTACAGAGACCTATTCCTACTCTTGTTTCAGAGCTATTCCTGGTAGAGCCTCTAACTCAGACTGCACCTCCAGGTGCTTCCACCACTAACTCAGTTTCTTCAGAGCCTATGCCAGCTGTGGATATTGAGTCCACACCATCCTTCAGTACTCCGACACCAATAATAGATTCATTACAGGTTGATTCTCTCACTTCTACTATTGCTTTTCAGGCATTATTATTCAGGGTGGCTATGGCAGAGTCTAGACTACATGCTCTATCCGTATGGGTCAGACCTTGGGTTGACCAGACTGTACGGGACTCCGAGGAGAGGATGAAGTCATTTACCCGTGAGTTGGTAAATGAGAGAGTTAGGGTGGTGCATGCCCGAGTAGATGCCTTCGAGGCGAGAGTCCAACAGAGACTTGAAGGAGCTCGGCCTGCTAACACGAGTGTTGTAACTGAGGAATTGTACAAGTTTAAGGCTAAATTATTGCAGATGTTAGCAACTCCTGTGGAAGTCCCAGAGGTGACATCGGCGGGCGATGAGGCATTTGATTAGCTAGCTGACTATTTGGATGTCCGTGGGAAGAGGCCTCTTGAGCATGATACTGATCCAGAGCCAGCTCAGAAGATGCGAGACCGGAGGAGGAGCCCATACCCGAGGATGTGGTGCAAGAGTCTCTATTATTGGTGGTTATTCAGAGAGATCAGGGGCAGAAAACCCCACATGGAAAGGGTAGCTCACGGATTGCTGAGGAGGAGTTGGTGCCCCAAGACCTTACAGATCGGCCAAAGACAAGTGCTTGAGGCACCATGACGTTTGACTTCTTTTGACCCTAGTTCTTATTTTTTTCATGATGGATACTTTGTTCTTTTATTAGACAATCTCTTTATTATGTTGGTTATTGGATGTGTTTAAATATTTTTTTTGGTTGGATGTTATTTTTACTTACATTTTGATGTTAGTTTGTGGTTTTACTGTATGTATGTATATATTTCTATATTATTGTGTTTTCTTTTCGTTCTTGTTTTTACTTTGAGGAAAAAGTATCTTATTTTAGTGGGGTATGGGAAGTTATGGATTAAGATGAAGTCAGAGTAACCTCAAGTCCATAACTTCCCCTATTTTTGATCCCAAGGTTTTCCTATCGTTCTTGTTTTTCCTTGTGGATGTTTAATTTTCAATTGAACTGGCATGTTTAGGTAGTGTAGATAAGGTGTTAATCCATAAGAGTGTTATCTGTTAGCGTATACATAGTCTTTAATTGTGTTTTAATGTTTTGATGAAAAAATAATGGGTACCCTCAAAATTTTGAGATTGTGGTTGTTGATGCATCCATATATTTTTTAGTATCTTAGCAATGTTTGTTCTGATATTGTGAAGGTAAGCTGAGGCTGAAAGCATGACCTGTGAGTCTATACTTGATTATGGATGCAATGTCATATGTGTTGTGAGCTTATTTTGTTGCATTCATACATCTTGTATGGACTTAGAACTTGCCTTGGTACTCTAAGATTGGTTTGGTGATGCGGTGTACATGGAAAGGATCTTAGGCCTTTGTTCTTTGAGTGAACCTACTTTTGGCCTAAATGACCCACAAACGAGTGAGTGAATCCATTGTTCCAGATTTTTGAGGATTTTTGAGCTTCTCATGTGCTCATTCTTTCTTGACATTTTGCTAACTTAACCTTGTTTGATGAAATACATTGATATTGGTCTTGGTCTATCGTTTGAACATGTGAACCTTGATTGAGGCCAAAGGCCTCAGTTGAGGGTGGCAGCAGTTGGTGACCCTAGTTTAAGGCTTAGATATTGTGTACTTCACCTGAGGCTAAAACCCTAAGTTGAGGTTGGCCCTTATTGTGGTAAAGTAATAATAATAAGGTGGTTAGTTGGGAAATCAAGCAAGAAATGAAAAAGCATGAACCGAATGAACAAAAAGAAAAAGAAAAGTGCCTTGACTTGTGAAAAAGTACAAAAAATGAGCTTGAGATTGAGGTACAGATGAAAAAGAGAAAGAAAGCAATCGAAAAGTTCAAAAAGAAGAGAATAAGGATGGATTTATTGAAAAGAGCAGGGTTAAGATAACGAAAAATGTTGGTAAACATGGTTCAAGGATAGCTTTTACTCATTACTTACCTAAAACGCCATACCAAAGCCCCCTGAACCTATGTTACTAAAGTCATCCAAATCCACTTTATCACCAAGCCAGTTGATGAGTATAGAGGAAAGCCTATGGTGTTAGTCATTATGCATGAATTTCGATTGTGAGAGTGAGAATGCTTCCTCAGTTCCTGAATTCTAAATGCTTTCTGAGTGAGTTTGAGGAACTTCTTTTCAGTGAGGGCATTTGCACTACTTGAGTGTCATATGACTATACCAGCGATTGTGGACAATTGATGCTCCTTAGCTTGTCATAGTTGGATTGCTAGGTATGTCCTTATGTTCTGTTTTTGCCTAATAAACTTGCAATCCTGTTTTGAAAATGATAGTTGGGTACCTAGATCACAAGAGTTGTTGTATATGCCATTAGTATAGCTGCTATATATTTCTATTTGTCTAGGTAGATTGAGTCGTCGCTTGAGGACAAGCAACAATTCTAAGTTAAGGGTGTTGATGTGCTGTCAAAATACAGAGCATTTGATGCCTAAAACACGGGGTTTTATGAGTTCTTAATGCAACTTTTTATGGTTTTGTTGTTCTTACAGAAACGTTAGGTTAGCATGATTTTGCTGAAGTACAAGACATATGAGCACGCCTACAAGTCGTAGCACAAGCTACTAGTTGTAGGGTGTGTTGTAGCAGGAATTAGAAATCAAAATTCAGAAATCTGCTAAGTAGTGGTCAACCCTATGAGGCCAACCTACGAGTCATAAGTTGCACCGTGACTCGTATAGGTGGACTTATAGCAAGAATCAGATAGCCAAAAGGGTTGGACCAAAAACTAAAGGTCGAGACTACGAGAAGAACATATGAGTCATAGATCAAGCAATGACTCGTACCTATGGGTCGTACCAGTTCAGTCCAAGATGCCAAGAACCTGATACGAGACCCTGACTACGACTTGCAACCTACGATCGAAGACAAGGAAGTGGTTCATACTCACTCTATGATTGGAATGAGACCGTTGTGGCTCCTAGCTGTAAAGAGGCTAAAGCCCTTTCATCTGAGAAAACCATCACATCTTACACAATAAGACGATAGGCGAATGGGCTAAAAGCCATACCCTCATTCGGATTTCCTTAATCTTCATCTCAAAGAAAGAAGTAAGAGCTATAAGGGCCTTTTTCTTATGACTACTTCTGATCTTTGTAGGGGCGTATTTGGTACTGCTTCTTTGATCACAGCAATAATAACATCACCAATATGAGCATATCGATGATTGCTAGCTCCTATGATTCGAATACACATCAATTCTCGAGCCCCGCTATTATCCGCTACATTTAAATGGGTATGAGGTTGAATCATTTTTTTAATCCGTTCTTTGAATGCAAAGGGGCGAAGAAAAAAAAGAAATATTTTTGTCAAAAAAAAAGAAACATGCGGTTTTGATTCATATCTAAGAGCCTTTTCTACATTTTTTCTATTACATTACGAAATAATAAATTGAGTTCATATAGTCATTTTAGATGCTGCTAGTGAAATAGCCCTTCTGGCTATATTTTCTGTTACTCCATTCATTTCATAAAGTATTTGCCCTGGTTTAACAATAGCTACCCAATATTCAGGGGATCCTTTTGCTAAACCCAACACCCTATGAGTTGTACCTACAAGGGGTACCAGCTCCCAACTGTCTTTTCTGTGTTTTTCTAGGGTTTACTTGCAAATACTATAAATATCTTAAGTTAGTCTTTTTTTTTTAGAGAGGAGGATTGGAGATTCCAGATTTTGGAGGATAGAACTTGCCTTTGAATATTCTCACAAGAATATAGGGTTTTAGATTTATTTATAATTTTCTCTTGGAAAATCCATTTTGGTGATTGCAAATCTTATTTTGTACTTATTGTTGATCAATCAATCTTTTAAGTTTGTAACATGTGGTGCCTACACTCTTCAAGGTTTTTGGTAAAACTTTCATTTATGTCTTGTATATGCATTTTTGCTTGTTTTGCCTTAGCCATGAGTAGCTAAGCACCCACAACTTGGGGTTGTGGAAATCATGGGTAATTGACTTGAAATAACCTAGGTATGTTGCACTTCTACGATTGTGGTTTGCATGTATTGTCTATTTTCCTTCATTATGATTGTAGCTTGGTAGTGGACAACACCAAACCCCGCCTACTATCACTAGCCCGACCAAGGTGGTGACGAATAGGATAAGGGAAGTAGATGACAGGATTCTATTGATGTGTTCTAGTCTAATCAACCAAACCCAATTAAGGGGAGGTTGACTAGGACAATTGGTAACGATTAGTTGGCACGCCATGGTGGCCGACCAAGTGCCATGGTTAAATTTGATCTTCACCTTCACAAGAGGGCTAGAAGAACCTAAGTTATCATCCTGCATGTGAATTTCCAATTATAGTTATGTTGCCTAGGGAAATCCAGTCAACGAACCATGAAGAACACAATTCCCAAGTTGTTTCCAAAATTGAGTTTTTCCTAGCGTCATAGTTTATCGTTTATTTTCCTTTATTTTTGAATCACAAACCCCCCCTCCTCCCATTTAGAGATTTTAGTTATGTATACTTGAAATGATTAGTAGTGGATTCTTGTAGTCAAGCCCCCTATTCCTTGTGGATATGACCCTAACCTTTGGTTAGGTTAATTGCTGACAGCGACCGCTTTCTTAATGGAGCATGAACACCAGGGGCTATCACACCCTTCGTCGAAAAACTCCCTCTCGCCGGCAAAAAACCCACCAAACAGTCACCCATCAACTTTTTCAGCCACTCGTCGCCTTTTCTCTCCTTTTTACAGCGGCTGTCGCCGAAAACAACCACCCAAACGACTTCCTTTCTCCCCTCTCCCCTTGCTTGTCACTCTCTCTCTCTCTTTCTCCCAGCTCCCTTTCCTTCACCTCCAAACGAACCCCCTCTCTTTTCCCATGCTGCGACCAAAACCCCAAATCGCCGAAAAACCCCTCAAAAACCCACCAACAAAATCGAGTAGAATAACCACTTACCTCGACCTCTGGTCACTAGATAATACATGCAATCGATGAAACTCCGGAGAAGACATCGATGATGACAACCATGGCCAAAATCTGAGTAATTGGAGACTGTTATGAAAGTATTTGGGGTTTCTATACACCCCGAATATGGTTTGATTTTATTTTAATTTTACTATTTGTATTTTGCATGTCAATTTTACACGTTGTGAAATATGCTCTGCTTGAAGTTCTTTTGTTAACAAAAATTTGCTCGTTCCAATTATTTCAGTCTACTAGTTGATTAGTGTGAATTTTTTCTCCCTGTTAATTTTCATTATTTTGGGCTTAATTACATTCTGGTTTTTGTTAGTTACCCAAATCTTGTGATTTTAATAATTATTTGACTAGTTGTATTGATTTCTCTTTTTCCTTAATTAACTTAATCAAGAGAAGATTCTTTCGTATTTTAGTCTTTAATCAGCATGCAGGTAAATAATCACTTTCTTGTTTTGAAATTGTCCATAATTAGTCACCCATAAATAACTCTCTTCTTGTCCAGATTACTGAATTTTATGTTGATTTTATCATTATTATTATTTTACTATTATTTTTGATTTCTTATTTTTGGTAAAACTTTTGCGGAAATCTCTTGACTGATTTAGACCTAATTTTACTCCTTTGATTGTGGCAATATTTAGATTGTTACATTATTTGCCCGCCTTTTTCATATTATTCCCTTCCTTGTTGAATGTTTCCTCTCAACTACAAAAGGACCTCATATGCCTCACAATTCAGACACACGGTTTACATGAAAAAAAATCTCACAACACTCTACACTCTTTGCTCTACATGTTTCAAATTTAAAAATTATATTGTCCCCTCCCTATCAGAAAACGAGTGATCTCCAGTCCTCGGCTCTGAATTTGGTTATCCAAATTCTACTCTTTTTTCCTGGTAAAGTTCTTGTTAATCTTTTTTTTTATTTATTTTTTTGCCCATACTTTCTCTTGTTTGTTCAGCAGGTTTCGTACTATCAAGTTAGGAATAGTGAAGAGTCGCCAGGGTGGGGATGGACACGGAACGCCATGGAAGGTTTTTATTTTTTGTGACATTGTATTTATTTTTTGTAAAGAGATGTAATAACAAAATAGTGAAAATTGGGGATCTGGCATAAGGAGGAAAGGAAAATATGTGCTAATTATTTCTTTTCTTTCTTTCTTTTTATGTTTTCTTATTTTTTATGTGTTGTTCTGTTGGACTCAAAATCTTAGGCAAACTTAATTTTTAGGATCTAATTGTTTAAAATAAGTGTTGTGTGTATAACCTGAAAGGATAATTAATTTAAACAATTATAGATATCATGCCTATAGGTTTAAAAATTTGTTTAACAATATTGTGATTTTTTTAGATATCATGTTTCTAAGATCTATTTATTAATTTGGAAAAAATAGGACTTGTCATGTTTAGAAAATCAAGTTTTAGGATGTTTTTCTTTTAATAGAAAATCATGCTTATAGGATTTTGTTTTATGTTTTTGTAATAGAAATCATGATCTTAGGATCTCATTATAAAACTATGTTTAGTTATCATTTTGCACTAGAAAACATGTTTTAGGATTTTGTTTAAACAATATGTTTAGATTTTGTTTGTAGAAAATATGCCCATAGGATTTTTATATTTAAATAACATTTCATTTGAAGCCATATCCTTAGGTCCATTTACTCACATTAGATATCATATATATAGGTTCACTAACTAATTGGGTCATTATAAACAACTTTAGCCCTAGTAATAGAAATCATGTTTCAGGATTTTATTTTAAAATATGTCCAAATATTATGTTTCCGATCAAAACCATGTTCGTAGGATTTCTTTTTAAAATATGTTCAATTGTTATTTTTATAATAGAAAACATGTCTTAAGGATCTTTTATATGCGAGGAATCTTGCCTATAGGACTCAATTTGATTATAACATCATTTGTCTTTAATGAATCTTCTAATAAACAAAAAGGGGAAATTTGTTTAATCACAATTTTTTTCTTTTAAATATTTTTTTCACTTGACCAAATTTGATGTGTTTCATCTATTTGTGACACTCACACTTAGCATGACTTGATCTTGTACTATTTATGTGTGTTTTCAAGTTAGTTAGTTATTTAGAGGCCTATATGGGACTTTGTGTGCTAATTGCTCGTATTATTTATTTTGTATTTATGCGAGTCTAACTAGGAAGCCAATATTCCTTTTAAGTCAAAACCTACCAAATGTTAGAAGTCCAATGCCTCTTGGACCATAGGGATGGATGTTAAGCACTTTAGGAAAACGATTAGACTTTTTCATTTTTTAGTGCGCCTTTAAGTTAAAATAAATAAATCAACTTAGGAAGGGTTGAGGGGTATGTAGGACTCTTGGAAATGATGAATAATACTCGCGTTTAATGGGTACAAAATCTTGGTTTTCAACCTTAGGCTTAAATAACCATGCAAGTTAAATGACAATTTTGTCTTCTAAAAATTAAAAGCCGAGTAAACTGATCCGAATGGAATTAATTATCGCTTAGTTTAATGTTTCTCTATTGTTTGCTTTTAGTTGTCTGGGCTAGTTCGTTATTTACTTGCTTTATCTATTTGATTTCTATTTTACATGATCACTTAGAATTAATTAAGATTTTCAAAATAAGAGACCTCTATTTGATAAACCCCCACAAAAATTTGAGATACGGCCGAGATCCACATTTGAGGACCTCAAAGGATGCCTAACACCTTCCTTCGAGGTAACTTGAACCCTTATTTGTTCTCTAGTTGACTTGACTTTTAGCCTTAGATTTAGACTTAGAATGGTGCCCTAATGCACCTTAATTCATTAGGTGGCGACTTTTCAATTTTCAAAAGTCCAAAAGAGTCCTTGCTGGCACATTGTCTAGGTTCCCATCTTTTCAAGAGAAAAAATGGGGTGTGACAGAATGGCAACTCTGCTGGGGATTCTAGTTTTTAACCATAACGTGTCTCTTTTTATGTGGGTTTGATTGCTTTTCTTAATTGTTTTACCTACCTTGTTTACTTTTATTGTTATTCTTCATTACTAACTTGTTTCTTCTCTTTCCCTTGTTCCCTCTAACAACCCCCCCTTATCCCCTCTAACTCCCTTTCACTTTTTCCTTCTAACATCTCTTCCATTCTTCCCTCTGACTCCTCTTCCCCATCCCCTCTAACATCCCCTCTCTTATCCCTACTAATCTAACTCCTCTCCCTTTATTTACTGATTTATATTATTTGTTTACCTTAATTGCTAAATGTTACTGTTTTGACATGAACTGTCATTCCGCTCATGCATTTTCCTAATTGGGACCTTCTTCTTTTTCTTTTATGGTGATGTAGTGCCTTTGCACTTCTCTCGCCTTCTCTTCAAACCTAAATTTTAGAGAGTAAGTGCTTGCGTGGTGAATGATGGATCATCTTACTGCCGTTAGACCACGTGCTTCTCATATAGGAATACCTAGTCCGTGTCTAACCCACTCTTTAGAAACCTAGGACAGAGCTATCCACCCCAAAGTTTAAGTCATGTATGCATAAGCCCCAAGTAGTTTGGCCTCACAGGGTCAATTTACATAATAGTAGCGACCCTATTAAGTCTAGAGGGACCAATTACCCTCCAAGACAAAATAATGCATATTATGTGTCTGTGTAGTCACGATAGTTTAATCCAAGCCTAACTTGTGTTAAAATTGAGTTTAGAACTTTTCTTTTCTTTGTTTGTGTGCAGAAAGAACTTGATGGCTTCTCCAAACTTTGCTAATAGTCATATGATGGTGCGCGTAGATCACAGACTTCGGAGATGGTGGGAAAACATTAAGCAAGATCGTGCAACATATCTAATATACATTATTCCAGATTACTATTTGATCAAAGGGCTGTGGAAATTTTAGGACCCTGCTAGGACTGGCTTCAAATTTCATGATTTCGAGTTAACACCCACAATTGAGGAGATGGAATTATGATCGTCCCCCATAGACAAACTCCAAAGAAGGTCATGATGAATTTAGGCTCAGAGTACAAGCCTAAGCTAGCTTACTTGAATTTTGAATAGATTTCATTGGATTATCTGTATGCTCGCTTTGGTCACTAAGATAGTTATGAAAACTTAAAGAGTGAGTTCTCCTGTTCAGCAGCAAAGTGGGTGGTGCACCACGTGAATGCCTTTGCGTTCGCACTATTAAGCACTCTAGTCTTTCCTAGAGAAGATAGAAACATAGAAACTTGCCTAATCTACATCATACGTAGTTTAGCCAAAGGGAGAAATGTTGGAGGGAACACCATCGTGCCCATGATATTAGCAGAGATAACAAGGGTCTTCTCCAAATGTGTTCAAGGTAAGAAGTTCTTTGAGGGGTGCAATTTCCTATTACAACTGTGGGTAGTTAAAGCATTTTTATAAAAGGGGAAATCTAATAGACATTCTGTATAAGGTGGGAACAAAATTCTCTCCCATCCAACAAGAATGCGTAGATTCATCACGTTAATGGGTGTCGAGGAGTGGTTTGGATTCATGAGAGGTCTATCTGGTTACAACATCCAGTGGAGATACTATTGGTTGCAACCATCACATGCAATAGCAAGAGGAGATGAGCTTTACTACATTGAGCTCATCATCCTGATAGGGGTCTAACCTTATGCCCCTTTGCGACTACTTAGAAAATTTGGCCTGATTCACGTCATTCCTTTGCGGTCCAACATGAGTTTGTCTGAGTATGAGTTTCGAGAGGAGAGTCCACAGGTGCATAATATATGTAGGAGGTGGGAAAGAATATTGACCCTTGTCCTTCAAGAAGATCTCCCTTATTGTATGCCCGAGTATTATGTGTAGATTTTGAAAGATGCTGAGAAAGTAGGTCTAGATCAAGGAGGGCGTCCAGGGTACGAGGACTTGAAGGAGAGAGCTTGGGCTCGAAACTTACTAAACAGGGATTATGATATCACCCCAAAGATGAGAGAGTAGGTTGTCCCAGCACACGGAAGCCCTCACACATGAAGATTTATTTATGTTGTAGTGGTTTTCCCCTCTTGTTATCCTTTTCCGCCTTAGGTTTTATTTTTCAAAAGTTATTTTTTGCCTATGAGGTAATGTTCGTTTTGTTTTCAATAAAAGAGTTTGCTTATCTTACTTTACCTCTAACTCTACACTTGAATTGACAATTTAAGGATTGGATTAACTATTATGAACCACTTTCTTGTCGTATTAGGGCTACCTCTCGCTCAATTGGGTCCCTTGCATTTTAGGGAGATTATTTTGGTAAAATACGTATTTATTTGTTGCTATTATCCTAACCTCTAACAAGGTTTTGTTGGTTTTGTTTTCCTCTTTCATAAGGTTGATCTGTTCGAACATTCTGGCCTATTACACGAGATCAAAAGGGGGTCCTCCTCCTCCCCACTCTAAAGCCAGAACAACAAGAAGAAAGATAAGATGGTTTATGACAACAACAGCAATGAGAATTCTGATAGAGGATCCCACTCTACTAATTAGGTGTTGAAATTGGAGCGTAAGACTTTAGAACTCGAAGAAGAAATAACAAGCACGAGAAATATGGTTAAGCTATCCATTTCGCTCGGCACCCCTTTCGGGGATAACATGGAACAGCAAGTCACTACTACTCAAGTCACACCCCCAATTGCATAACTCACTCCGCAAATACCACCAAACACCACCAATTTTCCACCCACTAATGCTCTATTTCCCACCCATCACCTACAAAATCCATACCATGCAGGCTCTTCTGAGCTAACATTATACCTACAAAATGCTGGCCACATCCTAATCATACCTCTCAAGCCCACCATTAACATCTTATATGTCATGCTCCTGGAAACCATAACCAAAATCCTATATATGTCGAAACTGCTCAGTATGCCCACAACTACCATGAATCACAATACTCCCAAAAGTATGCGTTGATCAAGTCTATGGCTGAGAAATTTGTTAACTTTACTAATTGCTTGCAGCCGGTTGAAACAAGTAAAAGGATAGTTGGTTTGAACTACAAAGATTTATGCATTCATCGGATGTGGAATTGCCAGAAGGTTACAAACCTCCCAAGTTCAAGCTATTCAACGGCATTGGAGATCCCAAAGCCCACTTGCGCATGTATTGTGCAAGTTCGCTGGGGTTGGAAGAGATGAAAGGATACAGATAAAGCTGTTTATGAGGAGTTTGACAGGGGAAGCCCTAACATGGTATATTGACCAAGACGCCCGCAAATGGTCAAGTTAGGCAGATATAGCTTCCGACTTCATGGATCCAATATTGAACGCGCCCGATTGGTTCTACATCTAGAATTTGAAAAAGAAGCCAGGTGAGGCATTTATTGATTATGTTGTAAGGTGGAGGTCTGAGACTGCTAGGGCCAGGCCTCTCATGGATGAATCTCAGATGATAGATTATTTCATTCGAGCACAGGAACCCAGTATTATGACATAATGATGCTCGTCGCAGAAAAATGTTTTGCAGACATCATCAGATTAGATGAGAGAATCGAGGAAGGTATCAAGAACGGTAACATCATTAGGCTCTACAAGCCACCAATAAAGCACTACAATCCAGAAGCTTGTCGGAGAATCGCAAGAAGAAGGAAGTGGGTGCGGTCTTGCTGGCGCACAAAAGTCCCATTAAACCACAAATTCCCACCACATCTCTCCCTCACTGCCCAAGATCACCTTACCCTATGCCTTACCCTCCTTACCCAACATATAATCCTTACCAAGTTCTCCCTCCACAATACGAACAGCCCCCATATCCTGTCTATAACATTCAACCAACTTACTATCAAACCACTCAACCACTACCATCTCATCAACAACCAAACTATCGAAACCATCCCAACTTTGACAAAAGGCCCACCAAAACCAACACTCCTCTAGTTGAACCTATTGCCCAACTTTATGAAAGACTCAAAGAAGTCAGTTATATCACACCAATCCCCGCTTTACATGTAGATACCCAAGACAAATGGTATAATCCCGACAAGGTATGCGCCTATCATTCTAGAATAAAAGGACATACCTCAAAGGTTTGTTGGTCTCTGCGAGACAAGATTCAAAACTCATAGACTCTAAGACCATCCAACTCAAAGAACCTACACCCAACGTGTCCAGTAACCCACTTCCTAATCATCAGGTGAACATGCTGGAAGTAGGAGAATTAATAAATTTAGAAGGATCTATATGGTCAGTAGAGCAAGATGAGCTCATTGTTATGATAGCTCCTTTTGTTGCAAGGGCGTAAACCGTTTGAGGTAGAAGTTGTTATGCCTAAAACTCCCTTTTATAGTCACAAAAGCTTCTCAAGAAAGTTTTGACACTCACGCCATTCCTTGGAGCTATGACAAAGAAAAGGCAAAAATGCAAGAGGATGATGTTGTCTAGGGGGTAACCCGCTTAGGTTGGATATACACCTTCGAACACATGACTCAACGAAGCTCGAGCAACACCAAGTCTCCTGTCATAGAAGTAGAAGAGAGTGGTGTATGGAAGAAAATACAAGCCAAAGAGTATTCTGTCACTAAGCAGTTGAGTAAGATACCTACTCAAATATACATCCTATCCCTCTTGCAGACTCCGAAACTTCACCAGAACTCCTTGATGAAAGTGTTGAATGAGGCCTATGTTCCGTCAAAAATTACCAAAGGAGAAATGGCTTACATGGTTGGGCAAGTGTTCTTGGGCATATAAGATATCCTTCCATGAGGATGAACTCCCGCCTGAAGGGACCACCCATACTCGAGCCCTTTACATCACCACCCAGTACCAAAATAGGGTAATTACCAAGGCTCTGGTCGACCCAGGTTTCGGATTGAATATCTGCCCACTTGGCACCATCACAAGGTTAGATGTGGATTTGGCAAGGATTAAAACTTATAAAATGAATATGAATGCCTTTGATGGCTCCCAATGGAACACTATAGGGGAGATCACCCTGGACCTGACTATTGGTCCAACAACCTTCCCTATTGCCTTCCAAGTGATGGATATTCCTACTTCATATAATCTGTTATTCAGACGCCCGTGTATTCACATGGTTGGAGCAGTGCCATCCACCCTCCATCAACGCCTAAAGTTTGAATGGGAGCATGAAGAGGTAGTGGTGCATGGAGAGAAGGGGCATCCCATTTATATTGTTGAAGGGCAAGGTCATATGAACAGAGAAATGTTCCACACGGTCGAATTGGTAGGAGACATTAAGCCAAAGCCATGGTATAGCCAAAAGATTTTGAGCATGCTACTATGGTTAGGTTATGAACAAATCAAGGGACTAGGGGCCAGACTTTAGGGTATGCCCGATCCAATCTCTCAGCATTTCAAGAATGATACCATCGGTTTGGGTTATGAACGAAAAATACCCATAAGAATGAGGGCATTGGACTTCGAGCTAGAAAACCCTCTTCCATCATTATATCAAACCTTCAATCTGTCGAGTTCCTCGAGAATGGTCTAGATGATAAAAAGGTCCTACTAGAAAGCATGAGGAATTTATTCCTAACAGAGGACTTTCTTTTGGGGCCGGAAAAGATTTGGTAGAAGAGGAAGAAGATGTAGAAGAAGAGGAGGAAAAGATAATGTATGTGATGAGCATGATGATGAATTTAGGTTATGAGATAGGAAAGGGTCTAGGAGCCAGACTACAAGGAATCACCAAGCCCATTAGCCTTTATGCCATTCAACCACTTTTGGTTCGGGATATGCTCATACTGCGGAAGAATATCTTGACTAGGAACCACTTCCAGTTGGGAGCTATTATCCTCTACCAAGTCCTTTACCACCCCTGCACTAGACTTTTTAATCTGTCGGGTTCATGAATAATGATATTGGAGATTTGCCGAATAGGCTACAAGGTTTTCCCTGTCTGAAGTCGAAGAAGGAAGCTACAATGTCATAATCAATGAGAAGGAGGAGAAAGCCCTGATAAAGAATGAGGCCATGGAGACAATCATCAGCAGCTGGACCACTACCCCATTCAGACCACGTCGGGCACTTGTGTAGCGATGGAAAATTGTCACTTTCCTGTATGCTTTTCCAAATAAAGAATTTGTCATTCTATACTTTTCAAAATTAAGACTTTGTTATTTCGCTTTAATGTTTTGCATATTAATAAACTAGAAGTTTGGCTATGCCTTTTGAAAAAATGAAATTTTTATTTACTTGTTGGTGATGTTATTTTATTTTACTTTGTTATTTCTTTCAGAAAAATTACTTTTAATAATGTTGAATATAAGACTATGGCACATAATGAGACTACACAGTATAATATAGTTGAAACAGAGGAGATAGGTGAAGATGAGGAGTACGAGGAAGTCACTAGAAAGATTGAGGAGTTCGAGGAAAAGCCTAAAGCAAATCTAGAGGAAACAGAGGTGGAAAATCTGGGTGACTCGAAAATGGTTGAAGAAACACAAATTAGCGTTCACATGTCCGAGGAAAAGAAAAGAGACTACATCCAATTGTTGAAAAAGAAAAAGGACATCTTTACTTGGTCTTATGTAGACATAACAGGGTTAAGCACTTTAATAGTAGCCCATCAGTTGCCTACTGATCCAGCTTGTCTGCTGGTGAAGCAAAAGCTTAGAAAATATATGCCTGATCTGAGTTTGAAAATCAAGGAAAGAGTATCAAATCAGTTGGAGGAAGAAATTCTTCAAGTAACCAAGTATCCAACCTGGCTCGCCAATATAGCGCCCGTACCTAAGAAAGATGGCAAAGTTAGAGTTTGGGTGGGTTATCGAAACCTTAACAAGGCCAGCCCTAAAGATGATTTTTCCTTCCTGAACATACACATCCTAATAGATAAATGTGCTAAGCATGAAACACAATCATTCATGGATTGCTTTGTTGGCTACCATCAGATCAAGATTCATGAGGATGACGCTGAGAAAAGGGCCTTCATTGCACCTTGGGGTGTTTATAATAACGAAGTGATTCCATTCGGACTAAAGAATGTTGGGCTACCAACATAAGAGCCATCACCACTCTATTCCATGACATGATTTATAAGGAAATTATAGTCTATGTGGATGATGTCATTATCAAATCAAGGAAGGGATGTGACTATTTAGTTGATCTTCAGAATTTCTTTGACAGGCTACAAAGATACAACTTGAAGTTGAACCCCGCAAAATGTGCTTTTGGAGTTCCTACCGAGAAATTGTTGGGTTCCATTGCCAGTGGTCAAGGTATAGAGCTGGATCCGGTGAAAATCAAGGCTATCCATGATCTCCCTCCTCGAAAGAGAAAGAAAGAAGTGATGAGTTTCTTGTGCAGACTCAACTACATTAGTCGTTTCATAGCCCAGTCTACCGTCCTCTGTGGACCAATCCTCAAGTTGCTGAAGAAAGTCTTTGCTATCAAATGGACCCCAGAATGTCAAGGAGCATTTGACAAGATTAAGGAATATTTGTCTAATCCTCCTACACTGATTCCTCCTGAGTCTGGTCAGCCTTTGCTACTATACTTATCGGTCATGGATAATGCTTTTGGGTGTATTTTGGGACAGCATGATAAAACAGGGAGGAAAGAGCAGGCAATCTACTACATGAGTAAGAAGTTTACATCATATGAATCTCGATACTCCTTGCTTGAACACACGTGTAGTGATTTGACCTGGGTGGCCCAAAAGTTGTGACATTATCTCTCGGCACACACAACATATTTGATCTCAAGAATGGATCCTTTGAAATACAACTTTCAAAAACCCATGCCAACAGGTATTTGGATAAGTGGCAGATATTGCTGAGTGAATTCGACATAGTCTATGTCACACAAAAAGCGGTGAAAGCACAAGCATTAGCCGACCATCTGGCAGAAAATCTCGTGGATGAAGAATATAAGCCTCTAAAGACTTATTTTCATGATGAAGAGGTAGCCTTCGTAGTTAAAGACATCTTTCAGGAATACAATATTTGGAGGATGTTTTTATACATAGCCAAGAATCTGAACAAATCAAGCATCAGGGATGTTTTGGTCTCACCAATATGTCAACACTATATAGCATCTGCAAAGCTTAGATTTCATTACTCCACCAACATGGTTGAATATGAGGCTTGAATCTTGGGTCTTCATTAGCAATTAATTTATATGTCCAAAAGATTTTGGTGATAGGGGATTCAGATTTGTTGATTCATCAAGTACAAGGTGAGTGAGCGGCAAGAAATCAAAATCTTTTGCCCAATTTGAACTGCATGCAAAAGCTTTGCAAAAGATTCACCAAGGTGGAATTCAAACACATTCCACGAATCCAAAATGAGTTTGCAGACGCTTTGGCCACATTATCTTCCATGACTCGGCACCTTGATCAGAATTACATTGATCTCATTTGCATTCATATTCATGAGCAGCCTGCATACTGCTTTCATGTGGAAGAAGAACCGAATGGGAAGCCATGGTACGATGATATCTAGGGATATCTGAAAAGCAACAGTTACCGAGAGGATGCGACAAAAGTCCAAAGACGCACAATTAGGAGGCTAGCAAATTAATTCTTCTTAAAAGGAGAAATCCTATATAGGAGGACTCTCGATTTGGGTTTGCTTAGGTGCGTTGGAGCCAGGGAATCATCTAGACTTACAGAGGAGATTCATGCAGGAACATGTGGCCCACACATGAACGGCTTCACCCTTGCAAAAAAAATCCTTAGGATAGGCTATTTTTGGTTGACCATGGAAACAAACTACATTCTCTATGATCAGAAATATCATTAATGCCAGATACATGCAGACATGATTCGATTTCCTCCTAACGAACTCCATGTCACTAACTTACCCTGGTCTTTTGCAGCTTGGGACATAGATATTATTGGTCCCATCGAGCCAGCGGCATCAAATGGACACAAATTTATTCTTGTGGAAATTGGCTATTTCACTAAATGGGTTGAAGCGACATCTTATAAGTCTATCACTAAGAAGGTTGTCAATGATTTCGTCAAGAACAACATCATTTGTCGATTTGGAGTGCCCAAGACAGTCATCACTGACAACGGTGCAAATCTTAATAGCGATTTGATGAGAGAAGCATGTGATCGATTCAAGATCAACCATCGAAATTCCACCATATATAGACCACAATGAGTGGAGCAGTAGAGGATGAAAATAAGAACATCAAGAGGATACTACGAAAAATGGTCAACAACCACAGGTAATGGTATGAGAAGCTACCATTTGCGCTATTGGGATATCGTACTACCATTCAGACCTCTTCTGGAGCAACACCCTTCTTTATGGTTTATGGTACTGAAGCAGTAATTCCTACTGAAGTTGAGATACCATCTTTGAGAATCATTCAAGAAGCTGAATTGAGTGACCCTGAATAGGTACGAAGCAGGTTTGAACAATTGGCACTGATAGATGGAAGAAGGATCAATGCCATTTGTCACGGACAACTGTATTAGAATAGAATGACTTGAGCATTTAACAAGAAAGTCAAACTGAGGTATTTCTCACTGGGGCATTTGGTCTTGAAGAGAATCTTTGCAAATCAAGATGAAGCCAAGGGCAAGTTCGCACCAAACTTGCAAGGCCCGTATATGGTCTATTGTTTTTTGACCAGAGAGTGCTTATACTTACAGAAATAGATGACAAAATCTAGTCCAGGCCTATCAACTCAGATCCTGTGAAAAGATATTACATTTAATTTTTTCTTATGCCCTTTGTATTTGGAACTACATCAGATTTGATTCCCTTTTAATAGGGATACATAGGTGCTCCTAGGAGTTCGGTCTTATAATAATAAAAATTTGTATTCCCCCTTTTGACGACAAACTGGGCCAAAATTTTTTAGAGGATCTGAAAAAAGTTTCTAGAAGAACACATTCCTTATCGAATGAGTAACTGGGGCAGAATTTTTTGAGTGGACCTCAAAAAAAATTCTTTGATAGGGCATACTCTACTTGACAAGATAATTGGGGCAAAGTTTTTGGATGAGCTCAAAAATTCATGACTAGCAACATTGAATTCGCAAAGGAAAGCCGAGGTTCAAAAAGACCTCCTCAATTGGACGTTGGATTTGTCTCAAAATAAGCCACTATCAATGATTCAACATCGTTTATAAATTATTGACTGTTTCATCTTTCAATTTTTTTCAAAAAATATATACCTATATAATATGCATATACATATTGCTTTCAAAAATCAAATGTTGAACGATCTTGCCCAAGGTGAGCGCCCGACAAGAGTCTGGACATTAACAAAAAATGGAGCACACCGATCACAACGAAAGACAGGTCAACATTCCCCTTTAATAAACTGACAATTTTTCTTTGGATGCAGAAAAATAGATGTACACCTCAATATCACTTGAACAGTTGGCGTTACAGTAAGACAAAATATTACTCTGCACTGTGCTTTGCGTTGCATTGTTCTCGAGAATTGAACTTTGAATGATATTTACCCGAGAAGTTGCATTACACTATTTTACCCTGAAAATTGCATGTCCCTAATGTAATAACCCTTATTTTTTTAAAAATGAAGGGTTAATTGATTATTTTAACCATTAATAATTCTATTATAAAAAAAGCCCAGCCCTTTTATTTTAATTTATTTTCACAGCAGAACCAAAAAAAAAATGAAGCGACAGAATATTTTTTTCTGCACTATTACGCTCAATAAAAAAAATTGGAGAAAATTCCTTGGCTTATTTTAGGAGAACTTTGGAAAATTCATTCATAGAATAAACTTGATCTTTGAACTACTGTTTTGGGTAAAAAAGTGCAGGTACTTTCTTGTTGTTATGTTCTCTTATTAGTTGAAAACATATTTAGCAGAATTTTCACCAATTAGGTTTTAACAATGAGATTAAGAATACTGTTACTTTTAATTTATAGTTTAAGGTATTGAGTATTAGGGTTTAACCCTAAACTTGAAGGCTAGGGATATTGAGACTTGAGTTTGGCCAACATAATTGATATTCTATAGTCAATATTTTTTTAATAGATTGAGGAAAATAGGGGCTGTTTTGGTGGGTGTTCTACGCGTGCGAGATTGTAGAACTTGTCGTTTATAAGGTAAGTGAGACTTTAAGCTTTAGTGCTTGCTTTTCAAACATGCTTTGAAAAATATATTTTTCTCTGTTTGGTGTATGTGTTGGAATAAGCATGTGCTTGACAGAGTTGATGTTTCTTTGATAAACCCTAGATATGCTATTTTTGAGAAGAATATCGAATATTTTCATGAGTTATATGCAGTGTGATGTTGCATATCCTTCTTTATTACTGTGATGTGGTTAATAGGGGCATACTTAGCAGCCGTAATATGTTAGGGGCATATCCATGTTTCCATAATATATTAGGGGCTTTGTACACTGTAACACCCTGCATATTACAATACTAGTAATATACAAATGAAACATGACATGGTTTGGTCAAATTAGCACCAATTTTTAGAAGTGCTTGAATCTCGTGTTAATGGGCGATATGTGCATCTTACGCTTAAGAGGGTCGAGTGTATACGTGTTTTGTGTTAAATTGAGGGGATCAGGGCCCTAAACAACGTGAGAGAATTGAGGTGATTGTAGGACTTAAGAAGCTAGCAGGTGAGTCACCTACTTTCTTAGCTTAAATTTGCTAACTAAACGGAGACGAGGCCAACGTCGGATTTGTCCAAGTCCGATTGTGAATAAAGTCTTATGGGTGTAACCTTAGCCCAAGTTTTCGCATCATAAATGGACTATATGTTCAGCCCAAGGAGGATATTAAAAAGAGCCCAAAGTCATCACAATTTTCTTTGCCTAATTAGGCCCAAAACTAACTAAGAGAAAGGGGAAAAAATAGGCAGCAAAGGCCCATCAATTTGGAGACCTTAAGGCCCAAGTGAAAGGAGCAAGAATCTGCATCATCAACTTAATATATTAAGTCAAAATAGAAAGTAATTCGGCCAAAAGGGATTTTAAAAAGGGACGAAAACAGCCCCCTAAAGTCATTTCAACTTGGACAAAAAAGAAAATCAATCTGCTTTCTTGGTTATTCTTTGCTCTCTTCCAAAGGGGTAAAAAACAAGCTTCACAACCTTACAAGTATCTCTAAAGAAGATATTAACCTTGAGTTTAAATATAAGTAAATCTACTTGTGCACTTTGTATAGTTTGTTTATGAAAACCGAAGAAACAAGCTAGTTACCCATATGCTGGAAATCATGGACAGCATGTATCCTAAGGATTCTTGTACACTTTTCTTGTTAATTAAGAGGTTTTTATCTTGTTGGTTTGTTGTATTATGTAATAATACTTATTTATTTAACAAATATTGGTTTTATAGTGATGTAACAAGGCTACTTCACTACTTTTACAGTCCACAAAAGTGAGTCCTTATATGATATCGCAGTTGTGTTCATAGTTTGAACTTATAGGCTATTGGATGGAAGGATATTACCTCACGTCCTTAATTACTGATTTGTTACTATTCTGAGATGGTTCAAGGCTATTTTTATGTGTAGATGTGTTGAGAATAGCTTGGTTAAAGTTGGAACGGGTTTGAAATTGTCAACGTCAAAATGGGCCAAAGGGACATAACATTATGCTGTCCATTTATAGGTTGGGTAGAATTGTTATGTGTGATTCTTGTGGGCTATTGTAAGACTGTTATGGCACTAAAATAGGCTGCACATGATGTGTACATGCAGATGTGTATTAGAAAATACGATTAGGGGAGGAAAGATTGAAAGAATACGCTCGGGTATATAAATACCCGCTTGCTGCCCGTGTATTATTTTTTTATGTGATTGAGCTACCAAGATGTATCTATTGGCTGCTAATTCTAGTTTTATTACCTACTATGTCGTACATAAATATTTGGAGGAAGGGAAGGTTATCTCAAGATAGTAACGAGGTCATACAACGAGGTACGTAAGACTACTTGATTTCATATTGTTTGGCATGAAATATAGATCCTTCCTTGGAACATAAAGGCACTTACCAACCCCGACACAACTATTAACTGTGTCTACACTCTTTCATATGTTCATATGCTCTCGTACATTGTCACTTTCAAATCTGCATATATGCTTGGACACCAAGTTACATGGGTTCTTGTTGCTAAATAAAGCTCACGAGTTGTTTATTTCATCTCATTTGCATTTTATTATTTGTGTAACACACAATTTTCATTATCATATTGTCTTGTATGATTATCTACATGTCACATGGTACATCTACAGTCCTACAGCTCCAATATTATGACCACCAAAATAATTATCTCAAAGGTAATTGAAAGATAAAGTAAATTATATTATTGATGGGTGGTAGCCCGAGGGGTGGAAGAATCACCTAGCCAGGGACGATCCTATCACGAGTGATAGCCCGAGGGGTTACGGAAGAACCTAGCCAGGGACGATCCTGATACATTTTTACCGCTGATCAGCTGGTCATTTGTATTATATGTTGTGCACAGATTATACAGTAAAGATAAAGTGATATAAAGAACACAAAGTACATGATCCCAAAGTATAACCAAAGGTGGTCTCTTATGCTACACTAGTGCATAGTTTCATTTGAGATGTTACTTCATATATAATATTTCCTGCCTTACATATTCAATACATTATCTCGCACTGACGTCCCTTATGGGGGACCTGCATTTCATGCTGCAGGTATAGGTGCTAGCAGATCTCCCCAGTAGAGTACAGGATATCCAGCTGCTGTTACCAAGATCCAGGTTGCTTCGGGGCTTTGGGTGTGTCTAGAGCTTATATGTTTGTATTGTACTATTAGTCGAGTCGGGACATGTCCCGACCCTTATCAGATACTTTTCCTTATCTAGAGGCTTTGTAGAAAATGCAAATTAATGTGTGGTCATGTCTCGTACCTTAAACACCATGGCCCCAACGGCCTAGCCATATGCATTTCCTTTTGGCTTGTTATCATTATTTATTTTCTTAAAGGCATGTCAAAAGTAGAAATCCCTTATAATATGTATAAAAAGCCCATAGATATAGGTTGGTTCTCCTGGACCTTATCGGCAATGGGCGCCAGTCCACCCTAACGGGACTTTGGGCGTGACATACACATTGCCGTAGTGCATTTTTAGAGCATTATACATGTTGCCATGGACTTGTCGGGGTGATAGGTTGATCTTCTCGGGGTGATAGGTTGATCTTCTTTGCTGCCGTTTATGACAGGTTTTGAGTGTGGATTGAATTGAGACATGTAGTGACCATTTTTATACATTTGGTTGAACTTATTGAGCATATTATGAAGTATATACCTGTGTATATTATTTATGTATATCCGACTTGCAAATGTATTTTATAACTCTTGTTCCAGGGGTATTAAAGTAGCGAGTTGAGGAACTTACTGGGTTATATTTATATGTAGCTCACTCCTTACTTGCATGTCAATGCAGGTACTGTTGCAGAGGACAAGACTTATGGCTGACGAGTTCGTTTCTGTGGATTATATTGCTGAGCTGAGCCTTCATATTGTTCATGGAGACTAATAATTTAGCTCTATCTAGTATAATCTATGTTTTTCTTATTTTGGGGGGTTTGTGTGCCCGTTAGTTAAACTAATATCACTCTATTAGATGCTCCATGATCTTATTGTGGGATTTGGGATAGAGATATTTTATTAAGTGACCTTTTCCTTTCACAAATGGATATGCGATTTTATTTTGCTGGTTATTCTATTGTTATGAGTATTGATGAGTTTTGGAGTTGCACATATATACTTAGTGCTTGGATAGTTTGGGTGTGAATGAATATTTGGTTCTCCTAACAAATAATGTGGGTAGGTGCCAGTAACATCTAGGGGTTATTTTGGGATGTGACAAAGTTGGTATCATAGCCTAGGCTTTGGATCCTAGGTCATGGAGCAATGTTTGGTAAAGTCTTGTTCATAGGTATATAAGCGCCCATACTTATGACCTTGAGGCTACTAAACATTCATGATATATTCTCTTTTTTTCATTCCTTATTCATGCGTTGACTTGAATCAAGCTTAACTTTTAAATATTTATTCTGCAGATGGCTAAGAGACATGGCTCTTCCTCTGTTGTTCGATCTAATGCAGTTGTTGGACGTGGTAGGGGACATGGCATTACCTCCAATGGCAGTCATGGTAGGTCTCATCCTACTAGAGCTTGGACTAGGGCATCTGCTACTCCTTAATCAGGAGTTATGAATGAGGGACAGACCTAAGCTATTGCCCCAGAGCAAGTGCAGGAACAGGTTGCTCAAGATGCCCCACAGATAGTGCCAGCTACTACACCTACTATCGTTTTACCTACAAATGTTGTGATGAGGTTGTTGAATGTGTTGGAGGCATTGGTGCCTAATTAGGGTGGAACCCCAGCTCCTCAGACTACCACCAAAACGAAGGAACAAGTCCAGTTGAATGGTGATGCGACTCAGACACCACATTTGGTCCCTCAACAAGTTGGTCATCCAGTTGCAACTTCAGGGCAACCTAAAGATCTTAAGAATTTCATGGACCTTAAGCCACTAGAGTTTGATGCAACACCAACTTCTATTGAGCCTCATAAGTTCCTTGATCGTTGTGAAAATATACTTACTACATCGGGGTTGAAGGAGACTCGTGGTGTGGAATTTACGACTTTTATGATCTGAGGATCTATAGAGACATGTTGGACTTCTATTCACAGAGCTAGAGAAGCAGGGTCACCACCTGTCTCCTGGCCAGAGGTTTCAACAATGTTTAAGGATAGGTTTATTCCATTGAGCAAACAAGATGATATGAGACGTCAATTCCATTATCTGCGTCACGGTAATATGACAGTTACAGAGTATGAAGCCAAGTTCATTGAATTGTCCAGGTATGTCCCATTTTTAGTTGCAGATCCAAGGGAGAAAGTGAGGAGATTTATGGATGGACTAGAGCACTGTTACCATGGTCCTGTGATACGAGATATGCGGAATGGTACATATGCAAATGTGGTTAACACTTCTCTTCGTTATGAGTCCTATTGGGAAATGGAGAAAACCGAGCGAGAGAAAAAGAAGGCACGTAATATAGGTGGATTAAGTGGTGCTCTATCTGGAGGCAAGAGTTGATTTCATCGTGGGTATCTAGGCCTACTCAGTCAGATTCGGTGGTGCAATCTTCTAAAAGTGGTTATCCAACTAGACAAGGCCAACAACAGATGTGGAAGAAGGGTGATAATTCCTTCAAGTCTGGACAACATCCAGGGTGTTCTAATTACAGGAGAAATCACAGAAGTCGCTGCTTTAGTATTGGTGGTCCTTGTTTTACGTTTGGTGAAAGAGGTCATATTACTAGATTTTGTCCCAAGGGAGATTTAGTACTGGTCAGGATACTACATAGGCGCAGAGAAATGTGGAAGATACTCAGGCTCAAATTCAGCCAGCTAGGGCTGCTCCATAGGGTACTCATAGACAGGGTCGACAAAATGCACAGGTTGGTTAGGGAGCAGGTGGACCACCGAGATTATTTGCTATGACTACAAAGAATGTCGAGGGATCTAATGTTGTAGTCACAGGTATTATTACTATCAATTTTCATGAGGCATATGCTCTTATTGATCCTGGTTCTACGTATTCGTATGTATCGCTCCCTTTTTATATATCTTTAGAACGACGAGTTGAGACCCTTAATGTGCCATATATGGTTATGACCCCAGTTGGGAGACTTTGTCAGTGGATAGAGTGTATAGAGATTGTGTTATATCTATGCAGGGTAAGGACGCAATAGTTGCTTTTTTTGAGTTGTCACTATCAATAGTTGCTTTATTTGATTTGTCACCATCTGACTTTGATATAATTATGGGCATGAATTGGTTAGCATCATGTTATGCTTTGGTTGATTGTTATGCTAAGCTGGTACATTTTAATTTCCCTAGAGAAACATCTTTAGTATGGAAAGGTATGACTCCTTTAACATAGGGAAAAATAATATCTTATATAAAGGCGCGCCGAATGATTAATCCTGGGAGTTTTCGTTTTATTGCTGCTGTCCATGATACTCGAAGAGAGGATGTTACTATCGATATTCTTCTAGTTGTGCGAGAATTTGTTAATGTGTTTCCAGAAGTCTTACTTGGGTTACCTCTAACGAGAAAAATTGAGTTCAGCATTGAGTTAGTGTCAGGCACTCAACCTATCTCTATTACTCCGTATCGAATGGCTCTAGCGGAGTTAAGAGAATTGAAGGTTCAACTCCAAGAGCTACTTGATAAGGGGTTCATCAGGCCTAGCATATCACCTTGGTGTACTCTAGTGTTATTTGTGAAGAAGAAATATGGCACAATGAGAATGTGCATCGACTACAGGCAGTTTAATAAGGCAACAATCAAGAATAAGTATCCATTGCCTCGCATTGATGATCTATTCGATCAGTAGCAGGGTGCTACCCACTTTTCCAAAATTGATTTGAGATCAGGTTATCATCAACTGAGAATAAAGACCGAACATATTTCAAAGACAGCCTTTCAAACTAGGTTTGGTCACTTTGAATTTTTGGTGATGTCTTTTGGATTGACTAATGCACCTGCAGCATTTATGGACCTCATGAATAGGGTATTCAAGCCATACTTAGACCAGTTTGTGATTGTATTTATTGATGATATTCTGGTCTATTCTTGAGATGAAACTGAGCATGAACATCATCTGAGAGTTGTATTGCAGACACTTAGAGAACAAAAGATTTATGCTAAGTTCTCAAAATATGTGTTTTAGTTGGGGACAGTTTTCTTTTTAGGACATGTGGTGTCACGCGATAGGATTCAAGTCGATCCAAGAAAGGTAGAAGTTGTTCGGGATTGGCCATGACCTAATACTCATATAGAGACATGCAGTTTCTTGGGGCTAGATGGATATTGCAAAGGGTTTGTGGAGGGTTTCTCAAAGATGTCCACTCCATTGACACGTTTAACTCTGAAAGATGTGAATTTTCAATGGTTAGATGAATGTGAAGAGAGTTTCCAGAAATTAAAGATTGTATTGACTACAACTTCTATTCTGACTTTACCTACAGCGGGGGATGGTTTCACCATTTATTGTGATAAATCTAGAGTCAGATTGGGTGGTGTCTTAATGCAGAATGGTAAAGTGGTGGCATATACTTCTCGACAGCCAAAGATTCATGAAAAGAATTATGCGACACATGACTTGGAGTTGACTGCCATTATATTTGCTCTCAAGATATGGCATCACTATCTTTATGGTGAGCGGTGCAAAGTCTATACTGATCACAAGAGCTTGCAATACATATTCAAGCAAAGGGATCTGAACTTGAGGCAACGACGATGGTTGGAGCTACTTAAAGATTATGATCTTACTATCTTATATCATCCTACAAAGGCGAATATGGTGGAAGATGCTTTGAATAGAAAGTCTATGGGTTGTTTGGCTTGGATTGTTGTTGAAAAGTGACCCATGGCTAGGATATTCAGTCTTTAGCCAATCAGGTAGTTCGACTTGATCATACATTATCTGGCAAGTTTCTTGCAAGTATGGTGGTGCAATCATCCTTAGTTGGAAGAAGCCAAAGCTTGCCAATATAACGATCCTAAACTTGCTAGACTATGAGATCGAGTGCAGAGTGGAGGCATGAAGTCGTTCTCAATTGATGGCGAGGTTCTTTTGCATCAAGATTGTAGATTGTGCATCCCCATGGTAGGTGAGGTAAAATGGATAATACTTGAAGAGGCTCACAGCTCGTGATACTCTATCCATCCAGGTGCTTTGAAGATGTATCAAGACTTGCGTGGTATGTACTGGTAGAAATGTATGAAGTCTGATATTTTGAAGCATGTGACTAGTTGTTTGAATTCCTAACAGATCAAATATGAACATCAAAAACCTGGTGGAGTAAAAACTTGATTATCTCGGAGTGAAAGTGGGAAAGGATTAGGATGGAATTCCTATGTCTTGGGCTAAGCTTCCTGATCTTTGATGTTCGGCTTTGACTTGTCAGCAATTGTGACAACTGGCTACAAACTTAGCAATATGCCTCTTCATACTATACCACCAATATACCTTCCCTCAAGTCTCTATATATTATTTTGGAACCGAGGTGAATAGAGTAGGACGAACTATGTGCCTTCTTCAAAATCAACTCCCGCAGGCCATCAACATTAGGAACACATAATCTACCTTGGTATCTAAGAACCCATCTCCCCTTTGGGAGAAAACCTCCACCTTACTATCCTTCACCAAAGCTTTCAATTATAGCAAGGGGGTCAAGGTATTGTTTGGACTTAACCTCTTCAATCAAAGAAGATTTGGAACCATCAATAACCATCACACCTCCATTTTTAACTTCATTCAACCTAATTTCCAATCTAGCTAACAGGTGAACTTCTCTAGCCACCTCCTTATTACCATCATCAATATTAGCTACACTTTCTATGGAAACTCTACTTAGACCATCGGCCAAACATTAGTTTTGCCGGGGTGATAGTGCATACTCCTGACATAATCCTTAAGGAGTTCTAACCACCTTCTTCATCTCAAATTAAGATCCCTTTGAGTGAACACATATTGGAGACTCTTGTGATTGGTGAATACATCTAGATGAACCCCACACAAATAATGACACCATATTTTAAAAGAAAATACCACAACCACTAATTCAAGATCATGGGTGTGATAATTGGTCTCATACACCTTTGGTTACTGAGAAGAATAAACTATAACCTTGCCATTTTGCATCAATTCACACCCCAAACCAATTCTTGAAGCATCACAATAAACCATAAACCCTTGTAGCCCTTCCAGTAAGGCCAAAATAGGAGAGGAGATAAGCTTATCTTTTAAAGTTTGAAAACTTCTTTCACACTCATCGGTTCAAACAAATTTTTCCTACTTTTGTGTAAATTTTGTCATAGGGGAAGCAATTTGTAACGACCCCAAAAAGTGCCTGAAAATGTACCTCGAAAGTACCTGGAATCATAATTTCCATATATGTAAAAATCCATTCATTATTTCGAAAATCTGATTTCATATTATTGTTTATGGGGTTAAATTGAGTAGGGAATTGGTCTAAACCAAATTTTAGACCAACCATATCAAAATTCAAAAATCGCATAGAATGCTATTTAGGAGGGTCAAATTTGAAGGGACATATCTCTTAGCACACAAAGAACTAGGTGACCCACGACCTACCAACTTAAAACCTTTAAATTAGCTTTCTAACGCACTATTTTGACCTCATTCTGAGTTCGGATGAAGGATTTATGCCCATTTCCATAGAATTCATTCGTGCAGAAAATGCTAATTCCAGTGGCTATCCGCGCCGCCTCCGCAACGTGGACCAGTGTTATTTTAGCCCTAAGGGTTCCCATATGTGTTTTTACGTATACTTAGCCTTATTTCACCATCATATCATCCTCAATATTCCCCAATATCCTCTCAAATACTTAGACTCATATTTCACCCTAAATTCAAGTCCCAAAACTCAAGACCAATCTTAAGGATTTCTTTAAGGATTTTATTCAAGCTTCAACTCTTCAATGTCAATCTTAATCAAGAGCTTCTCCAAAGCTAAGGTATGTGGTGTTGAACCATTAGGTCCTTTCAACCATGGTGCCTAAGCCTCCTTTTTACTAATATTGTATGATTTAAAATTGATTTTACATGTGGATCTTGTATATTGAGAAATTTACTGCACTATTTAGTTCATGAAAGTATGGTTGTTTTAGCATGTTTTGAGCTCTAAATCTTGGATCTAATGTTGGACTTGATGAGCGGTTTTAACATGAATGTCTTGGGGGTGTTTCAAGGTGTTGATTGATGATTTTACTACAGATTTTCTTACATGGTTTCATCTCTAAATTGCATGGTCCTTTACCCCTATCACACCCCCCAAGTGTTTGATAAAATGTCTGACTAGGATTTCTTGTGGAATTGAAGGTCCAATGCATGTCTTATGAGTTTAATGGTGTTATGACGAGTATATGATAATGAAATAACGATGGAATGATGATGAAATAATTGTGTGCATATGTGTATAATGATAAGAGGAAGTGAAGGTATATGATAACTTTATGATGATGAGAGTATGGTATTCATGACTTGATTTCATGGAAAAGCAGCAATAGTGATGAAATCTAACTAAGGTGAGGGGTTGGTACCTCATTAACCAAAGTGAGGGGTTAGTACCTCATTAACCAAAGTGAGGGATTGGTACCTCATACCAATATATGATGGTCTATTCTAATACACATGATATGCCCTATGCAAGCATGAGTTATTTAAGTATGTTTTACTTAAGCATTGATCATACATGCCATATTGCTTTATGATGCCTATTGTTTACCATTATGCATTTCGATTATGATGCGTATCTCTTGTTGCATTGCATCCGACATGCTTAGTACATTAAAACATACTAACGCATACTCTATGCCTACATGATGTCACCATGTAGGAACCGAAGTTTCATTTGGTCATTATCCTCCTCCACATGGCTAGATGGTATCCATTCAAGCTAGTTGGTGAGTCCTCATGTCCGAGGGCAATATCTATGTTCTTATGCTATGTATTAAAGACTATCCTTCTTTTTGGTCTACTTTTACTATGAGGGTGAGCTCGATTTCTTGTCTTGGCCCCCGTTAAATCCCATGTTAGAGGTGTTGTTGGAAAAGTTATGTATTATGCTTGAGTTTTGACTTACTTATGATATTCAAGCTATTTAAATATGAGTCTCTCCCATAGTCCCAATTCCTCTTATTTATATTTCTTACATTGTTTTGCATTGCTTCCGCAACCAAGGATGTGCAATGATATGCTATAAGGCTTTGTTTGGGGTTCCTTTGGGTTCCCTATTTGTCGATCATGTCTAGTCCCTAGGCTTCGGACATGACACAATTAAAGAGAAACTATTCTCAAATCTCCGATTATATCCTACCAAGCCCAAGAAACTCCTAATATTCATCGGCGTCAAGGGCCTAGGACAAATTCTTATCACTTCCACCTTTTTAGGGTCCACTTTAATTCCATCTACCGACTCTAAATAACCTAGGAATGCAATCTCTTTCAACCAAAATTCACATTTACAAAATTTAGCAAACAACTCCTCATCCCTCAAAATTTGCAACACCATCCTCAAATAATTCACATGCTCTTCTTCACTTCGGGAATAAATCAATATGTCATATATGAAGACTATCACAAACATGAAAAGTTAGGGTTTAAAGACCCTGTTCATGATATCCATAAATGTCATCGGTGCATTAGTTAAGACAAAGGACATCACCACAAATTCAAAATGCCCATACATAGTTTGAAAAACCATCTTGGGAATATCACACTCTCTCACCCTCATTTGGTGGTACCCGAACCGAAGATCAATCTTAGAAAAATGACTAGCCCCTTGTAGTTGATCAAATAGGTCATCTATCCTTGGTAGAGGATACTTGTTCTTTACAGTGACCTTATTGAGTTGCTAGTAGTCAATGCACATTCTAAGTGAACCATCTTCCTTTCGTACAAATAACATTGGTGCACCCCAAGGTGACATGCTAGGCCTTAAGAAACCCTTCTCCAATAAATCATTCAATTAGTCCTTCAACTCTTTTAACTCCACCGGGGCCATACAATAAGGGGGAATAAAAATGGGTTGTGTATCGGGATGGAGGTCTATACCAAAGTCTATTTCCCTTTCGGGAGGAACACCGAGAAGCTCATTCGGAAAGACATCAAGAAACTCATTGACCACCGGGATCGACTCAATAGGATGGACTTTAGACTCAACATCCCTAACCCTTACAAGATGGTAAATGCAGCCCTTAGAAATTAATTTTTGGTCCTTAAGACAAGAGATGAACCTACCTTTAAGCACTGAATTATGACCTTCCCATTCAAAAATGGGTTTATTAGGAATTTGGAACCTAACCTTATGGGTTATAAAATCAATGAAAGCATGTAACCAATCCATCCCAATAATAATGTCAAGATCCACTATGTCAAGTTCAACAAAATCACAAGGTACAACTTTATGCAATATAGACATGAGACAACCCCTATGGACCTTTCTAGCAATAATAGACTCATCAACGGGGGTAGATACCTCATAGGGTTCAGACAACAATTCGGAACACACATGAAGCTTATTGGCAACAAAAGGAATAATGAAGGAAAGAGTAGCACCCGGATCTAGCAAATTATACACATCATAATAAAAAATCTTTAACATACCAGTAATAACATCAGACATCTCATCCACTCCTTATCTTCCTTGGAAAGCATGAAATTGGTTTTGTCATAGAGCACCCCCTTGTTGACCTCCCTTTGCCCTTTGACCCGTATGAGCACCTTGGCCTTGAGGACGTCTATCCGTACCCTTGTTTTGAGCATAGGGGTAATCAACAATCTTGTGACCCATTTTACCACACCCACCACAAACATTTGAATCCCTCAAGCATTGGACCACCATGATTCCTCTCACTTTTTTAGCACCTAGGGTGACTCATCCTACTATTTCCACCTTGAGACCTTGGGTTAGGCACCCCATCATTATCAAACCTTTTGTTTGGAGCATTAGAGGACCCTTGACCTTGGAATTTATGACCTTGTTGGAAACGGCTACCCTTAACACCTTGAAAACCACTATCAAACCGAGCCCTCTTGGACTCCCTACTCCTCCTCTTCCTAAGCTTATCCCCTTCAAGTTGTTCGGCATATGTCATAAGCCGGAACAAGTCCATGTCACCCACAAGCATAGTGGTGCGACATTTTTCATTCACTAAATCGACACAAACTTGTTCATTCTCGCCCTAGGATCGGCAACAAAGTGAGGAGCATACTTTGAGAACTTGTTGAATTTGAGGTCATATCCCGTCACACACATGGAGACTTATTTGAGTTTAATGAATTCCATCATCTTTGTGTCTCTCAATTCAATAGGGAAGAACCGATTGAGGAAGGCGACCTTGAATTCCTCCCATGGGATGGGATCACTGTTCCCCCTCTCTAGCTTTTATTGAACAAACCAAATTTGGGCAACACCCTTGAGTTGGTAGGGCACAAGTTCCGCCTTCTCCTCTGAACTCACCCCTATAATAGCAAGCACCTTATATATCTCATCAATGAACTCTTGAGGATCTTCCTCCATTTTCGAACTATGAAACTTTGGAGGGTTTATCCTTGTGAAATCCCTCACTCTTGAGGTTGGAGTAGGTGCATGAGGAGCTTGGGCCCCTTGATTAAATTGGTCAGTCATGGCATTGTCAACATGGTGATGGAATTTTGGAATTCAACATGCGTAGCCCCTCCTTCTTGGGAAGCCGAATGAGTTGGTAACTCCTCAGGTGTTTGAGACCGTCGTCGTCTTCCTTTTCGTAGCGGCATAATCCAAAAGAGCAAAAGAGTGCCTATTAGAGAAGGAAACTTTATCGTTAAACCTAAAGCAAGTCATAGATCATAAAGAAGCGAACCATTTCCTAAAATGCCTCATATCCTCCTATTCATAGTTGTGGCACACTTCACAACCCTGAACAAGACTCTACTTAACATGGTGTTTTGGATTTCTGCGGATCACTAACAACCTAATGCTCTAATACCAAGCATGTCATAACCCATGCCTAGGGCCTAGATATGACACGACAAATGGGGAACCCGAAGGGACCCCAGAAAAGCCTCTTGGCATATCATTTACACATTTTTGATTGTGGAAGCCAAATAAGACAACAACAACTAATAATAATAAAAAGGGAAGCGTGACTAAGAAAAGTCTTTCATAAACACATAGTCATAATACAAGTCAAGCTCATTAATACAAAACCAACTCAAGACCCAACAAAACCTCTACTAAGAATGGAGAGGGGGCTAAGACATCTCCTGAGCTCACCCTCAAAGATAAGTATCCATAAATATAAGTCATGTCTAAACAAAAGCATGAAAGTAAAGTGGAATGTCATCCCCAGAGTGGAGGACTCACCAATAGTAGCCTTCAAGAATCTGTATAGCCATATGGAGGAGGAGGATCAATAGGAGCTCCGGTCCCTACATGATGATATTATGTAGGCATAGAGTATGCATTAGTACTTGGAATGTACTAAGTATGTGGGATACAATGCAACAATGACATAATCCTTAATATTCAAGATGCATAATCATAATCAATAAATATAATCTCAATATGATATGTATGATAAATGATTGAGTTAAAACATGCATGTCAATAATCAAATTGCATAACACAGCATAGATATATGGGACGAGACCTTAACCGTCATATAAGACCAAGCGAGCTACTACTTGAAATACCGATGTATATCACTCCACCGAAGAAGGTGTGGTCTACTTGCCAAGGTAAACCATACTTGACCCCATATATTTTATAACTTGTCCTAGATGGATCCACTAGTAAAGACCTTTTAGGGAAATAATATAATCCTATAGTGGCACATAGTTTAGAGACCAAGACTTTATATAAGGACCCCTTGAGTCGAGCCCCCACCTTAAGCCTCGAACGATGTTAAGTCTAATCCCGCGGAGTACTTGAAATAACCATAAATTTAGTCATAATATGAATAACTTATAAAGATATGATAACTTGGCATGAGTAGCTCATTCACATACTTGACCCCTACATGGGAATATTCTGTATACTAGAGGGTAAAAACAATACATAGACTTGACCCCTTCTAGTATACATTCCATTTCACATGAGGGTAGGGATTGTAACATGCTTGACCCAACTAGTGAGCTTAGCTTGAAAATTAGGGTAAAATAGTAGTCATGCTTGAACCCTTATATAGACGTTATTTTCTCACAAGAGGGTCGAATTCGAATAAGGGCTCAACATATCACTTGCAAATCATAGAAACTTTTCATGAGTTTAATACATGCTTGAAAGCGCACAATTATTATAAAAACACTTGTCTTGCAAATCATATAATAGCCTTTTAATAAGACAAGATTCCTTGTCATGTAATTTAATCAAACATGATGGACATATGGATACATGCTCAGAATCATTCAATTTAAGAATATAGACAACAAGAGTAAAATCAAATCATTTTAAAGTCTTGCAATTCAACCCACCAACATTATAGTAAAACCCTTATTTTGTGGTGTCATGAAATTTGTCAAAAATTCACAATATGGCATAGCTTCCATAGTTCATATCATGCATAACTTTAATAGATACAAATCAACTCATGTAATAAACTTTCAATAAATATTCATGCAGAATCAATCAATTCTTGATAAAATCAACACAGCTCATACATATAATGCATAATAGGTAGTACCCATGAAAAATCTAGCCTTGAAGTCATGAAATTTTCATAAAAGAGATAGTTGTGCTCAATGGGTGAATGGTCCCATGGTTGAATACTCACATACCTAAACTTGAGATTTTTTTCCTAAATAGAACTCGAGGAAGACTTGAAGCTTGGAGTGGGTTCTTGAAATCCAAAGCTTGTTCTTGAGATTGTTAAATTTTAATGGGGTATTGAATGATATATTAGAGAGGATTTGAGAGGATTTTTGAGAGATTTCGAGTTGAAAAATGACTAAGAAAGTAGGGTTTCACGTTTAAATGGGCATTTGGTTGTTAACCAAATGCCCTTGGCCGAAGTAGGGAAAACAAGGTAACAATTTCACTGGTCTGCGCCCTAAGGTGCGACGTGGACCAAATGCGGAGGCTCAGATTAGACTGAGTTGTGCCCCATGCGCGACGCGATGCTGTCGCGGAGGCACACTGCCTTGGCTCCCATAGCGAAAAATTATTTTTCACTAGAGTCATCTAAAAATCGAAGGCCACCCATTTCCTACACAATTTTCCCTTGAACAAGATTATGAAGTTAGATTTTCAAATGCGTGCACGGATTTTAGGATATTTAGGAAATACACTTATAGGGCATTCCAAAGCACATGAAAGGTATTGCAGTTTTGTTCAAAGGTTTCATTATTGGACTTTGAACACTTTTCATATGTTAGGAGTTTTATGTGCCTTAATCTACTTTTAAATTTTACTCATATTTTTTTGTTGTCAGATTTACCAAAAATTTCAAAAAGGATACTTCTGATTTGTAAAAAAACTCGAATTCGGTTTCTACAAAATAGTGAAAGATTTTCTTTTAAAAAAACTAAAGTCACCATTGTTAGAGAAATAACTTTATTACCAATTAAAAAATAAAAAGAGAAGCACCAAAAAAAATTGCCTTCTAGTCAAATTCCTATGTATGCAAGTAAATTGCTAAAATTCAACACCTAAGAAAATGCCAAATCAAAGTAGGCAGTATATAGTAGATGGAAAAATAGTCAACATAAGATTACTTTAAAGAGAAACTAAGAGGATTATAGTATCTTTTACATGCATGTCCTTTTGTAAAGGATGTAGACATACCACATGATCGCAAGTGAGACGAACCTCGATTTTCTAGAAGTGACTGTAAAGGCATCATTTTTTGCAACAATTAATCTGTTTAAGCTTTAATGGAGTGATGCAGAAAAAACTAAGTAAAATAGTATGTGCAATCTGAAGAACAAAGTAAATATGAATTGGTGAGATAAACAATGGAGAAAATCCTTTTGTTTTGTAGGAGAGGAGTGAAAGTCGATGACCTCCTATATTAATCTCGAAAGTGGAAACCGAATGCAGTTAAAATCTCAGATTTATTCATGAGAGCGAAGAGAAAAATATTGCATTTGAGGAAAAGAGGAAGACGCATAATGCAGTTAAAATTCCCGCATTTGAGGAAGAAGAGTGTGACACCCCATAACTCTATCCTCATAAGTACCTTTGTTTCAAGCCTCACATTTATATGTGGGGAATGTATTATGGTCATAAGAGACCTCTAGTACTTAGTCAGATTCAAAACTTTCCTATAAAATGAGTTTCCAATCTTAGATTATGCAAGGGTTAAATTTTAATGATCATAACTCTTAGTACACAAAGAATTAAATGTCCCATAACATATTAAATGAAAGCTCTTTGAATTACTTTCCAATGCAACTCGTTGCACCTCATTTGGTGTTCGGAGTCAAAAGTTATAACTGTTTTACTGAAGACTGCTAGTGCAGAGGTGCAATATGAAACCCTTTTATGAGTCGTAAAATGAAGTATGACCCATACTACTAACTCATGGAAAAAGTCCTGAAACTTCAATTTTCAGCGCCAAACTTTACGGACCCATATGGGGTCGTAGAACCCTCTACGAGTCATAGGATGGGGCTCGTAGAATATTTCATAGACCTTGAAATTTGCCCAAATGTTTACAAAAGGTTCCCTACGGATTGTAGAGGGGCTCATAGGTGACCCGACCAACGAGTTTAAAGAGGGATATTTTCGTCTTTTCTCACCTTTGAAAGCTTAAACTTGTTAGTTTCCACCTAATTGAATCCCTAGAATGTACTTATTCATATCATCAACTTAAGAAACTTCCAAGAACTCATAACGTAGGTTCAAAAGGGCAAAAGCTATGGCTTTCAAAATCTTCTTCAATTCTTCCTAGAAACTAATTTTCAAGGTATGTAAGGCTTTCCAAAATCTATTCTAGTATTATTTTAGTATCTTTAACTACTAGTCCCTATCCAAGATCAAGCTTACGAGTTGAGATAAGCTTTCTCTCCATTATCAGTTGATCTTATCAAAATACTTGTTCATGCATTTTTTCTTGATAATACTCATGGCCTTTACTGATTTTAGTACTAAGATAAGCTATTGAGACAAGATTTACAATTGTTGTTGAATTATGAGAACCCTATGTACATTTCGAGAAAAACTATTATATTCACAGTTTTGAGTTAAGTTTAAGGAGTACTTAAAGCTTCTACACTTACAAGTTAGCTAAGTAATGAAGTCATGTTTTAAGATACCTTGTGTTGATACAAATTCAGTCAAAGAGAATAGATGAGTTTAGAAAAGTTTAAGAAAAGCTACGGTTGGGCTAAGTCCGAAAGAGAAGAAAAATAATACTTTGAGCATTAATACTCTTTTTAGTATGAGCATTATAGAAGTGATTTTAGGAGTAGTATTAAGCATCGATATGAGTGAAAATAATAATAATTTGAACTCATAAATTACGTAGCTAACGTAGGATAGGATTGTACCAAAAGTACAACTCCTCAATGCCACTAAGATGGCCTAGTTTTGGGATGGATCCACTCCCTAGTTTTCATTCCTTACCCCGACAAAGTAAGGGACGACTCTGCCAGAGTTGGCCAGATGTTGTATTATCACAAATCTCATAATGGTGGTTGTCGGTTAGAGAAACACCCCAAGCTAAAGTAAACTAATTCTACATGCATAGTTTCAGCATATGTTCTTCTTTCAGCGTGCACTTCATTCATTACTTATGCTATCCTATTTTGAGACATGTTTTAGTTACTTTAAGTGTAGTGCCTTATCTTGAGTTCCCGTTTTGGCTGTTTACATACCATACATACCATGTAATGACGTCCTTTGACCTGCATCATTTTATAATGCAGACATAGGTGACAGATTCCCTCAGCAGATGCTCCGTTGAGGACCAACATTTTCATTCAGCTATTGGTGAGGCCTCTTACCAGTCAGATGCTTTGGAGTCTTTGTCTATGTTTTCTTTCTAGCATTTATTTTTAGTAGTTGTTCAAGCTATTCCAGTTAGAGGTTTCATAGACTGTATGTCAAAAGTTTTAGATCTTAATTTTTGTTGTTGTTGAGACATTTCTACTACTCAGTATATTCAGATATTGCAGTATCTTTAGCTTATTATAATTTATGCCTTTCACTTATCTTTCAAGTCTTCCCGCTGAGTAAAGTAGTCAGGACAAGTAGTTCGCTTGGGACTAGGAATGGTTCTGGCTGCCGGCCACATGCATGGTGTGATCTCGGTGACTGACAAACTTTGTATCAGAGTACAGAGTTCAAGTGTACTAGATATTCTATGGAACTGTGTCTAATAGAGTTTGTATTATTGGTGGAAGCATGCCATATCCATAATAGGGAGGCTACAAGACATTAGGAAGTGTCACTATCAATTGATATTCCCTCTTGTGCTTCAGAGTTACCTTTGTTAAGTCTATGCTAATTCATGCGTTCATGCCTTGTTTTTCAGATCATACCTCTACGGAGAGCAATCAGACCAGCCAGGGGCAGAGGGTGCCCACCCAGGAAAAATGCAAACCAGCCTGAGCCACCAATTCATGAGGGACCTAGAGGTCCAACTAAGCCTATTGAGTAGCCTCCGCAAGTGGATATCTCTAATGCTAAACTCTGCCAGGCCATGCAAACTTTAGCACAAACAGTCACTACACCGTGAGGTCGACAGGGAGATGGTAGGAATGATGGTTCAAATATTCTAGAGTTCATGAATTTATGAGAATGAACCCACCAAAGTTCACAGGTTCTAATATGAAGAAGGATCTAGAGAACTTCATTGAGGAGCTCCAGAAGGTATTTCAGGTTATGCACATGGGTGATGCTGAGTGGGTCGAGTTGGCTGCCTACCTGCTCAAGAAAGTGGCTAGACTCTTTTTTTGACCAGTGGAAGGGAGGTAGAGCAGAAGGGGCACCAACTTTGAGTTGGGCATTGTTCGAGGAGGCTATTATGGTACAATACTTTCCTAGAGAGTTGAGGCAGGCTAAAGTGAGGGAGTTTCTGCACCTGAAGCAAGAAGCTATAAGTGTGCAGGAGTACAACCCCAAATTCACTCACCTATCCATTATGCTCCGACTATGGTAGTAGACATGTGAACTAGGATGGATCTATTTGTGTCAGGGCTCTCTTGGATGACTAAGAGAGAAGGGAGAAATGCTATGTTAATTGGGGATATGGATATAGCTCGCCTAAGGATGTATATACAACAAGTGGAGGAGGAGAAAATGCAGCATAGGGAGGAGTTTAGAAACAAAAGGGATAATCCATCATGCCAGGAGACGGGTAAGAGGGGCGATGAAAATGCCAATCGTTCATCCTTTCAGCCTAGGACATCTAGAAGCACCTTCGTCGGCTAGTACACCTGCTCCGAGGGTCAAAAATAAGTAGGGATCACAGAATTGCAGATTTCAGGGAAGCTTGCCACAGGGGAGTATAGCTCAAGGATCAACTTGTTATCTAGTTTGTGGTAAGTATGGCAAGTCTCACCCACGAGAGTGCCTTGTGGGCACAAATGGTTGTTTCAGATGAGGTCAAGTGGGACACTTTTTGAAGGATTGTCCTATGGGGAGGCTATTCATGAGGGATAACAGATCTCAATTAGTCTATTTAGCACCACAAGGTAAGACAATTCAGAGGGGTGCTACATCAGGAGCAGGCAGTGGCACAAACTGTCTATATGTCATTGCCACCAGATAGGAGTAGGAGAATTCACCAGATGTGGTTGCCAGTAAGCTCAAAGTATTTACTTATGATGTTTATGCATTATAGACCAAGGTGCCATACTGTCATTTGTGACTCCTTATGTAGCTATGAAGTTTGGGATAAGTCCAGAGTGTCTTCTCGAACCTTTTAGTGTTTCTACCTGTACTGAAGAATTTATTCTAGCCCAAAGAATCTATAGAGATTTTCCAGTGTTAATTTATCATAAAGATATCTTAGCTGACCTGGTTGAGTTAGACATAGTAGATTTTGACGTCATTCAAGGCATGGACTGGCTTCATGCTTGTTATACCTCCATAGACTGCAGAACCAGAGTGGTCAAGTTTAAGTTTCCTAATGAGACAGTATTAGAGTGGAGGGGTAGCTTAGTTTTTCCTAAGGGTCAGTTTGTCTCATATCTCAAATCCAGAAAGTTAATTTCCAAAGGGTGTATATACCATTTAGTCAAAGTAAAAGTTTCTAGTGCCAAGACACCATCTCTCCACTTTGTTGTAGTCGTGAAGGAGTTCTCAGAAGTCTTTCTTGATGATCTACCCGAAGTCTCTCATGATAAGGAGATAGACTTTGGGATAGCTACCCTCCCAGATACTCAGCCTATATCTATTCCTCCATATTGTATGGCTCCTTCAGAGTTAAAAAAGTTGAAGACAGAGCAGAAAGACCTCATAGATAAGAGTTTCATTAAACCAAACATCTCAACTTGAGGTGCTCCAGTTCTCTTCGTGCATAAAAAGGATGGTTCTCTTAGAATGTGCATAGATTATCATCAATTAAATAAGGTTACCATAAAGAATAAATATCCTCTTCCCAGAATCAATCACCTATTTGACCAGCTCCAGGCTGCTACTTGTTTTTCCAAAATGGACTTCAGATCTGGGTATTATCAGCTTATACTTAGGGATAGTGACGTCCCTAAGACTACTTTCAAAACCCGTTATGGTCATTATGAGTTCTTAGTCATGTCATTTGGACTGACAAATGCACCAACGACTTTCATGGATCTTATAAATAGGGTGCTGAGGCCAAAGGTAAATATGTTTGTCATTGTGTTCATAGATGTCATCCCGATCTACTCTCATAATAAGGAGGAACATGCCAACTATCTCAGAATTATCCTTCAGACCCTTAAGGACCAACAGTTGTATGCCAAATTTTCCAAATGTGAGTTCTAGTTAGCATCTGTGGCTTTTTGGGTCATATTGTTTTTGGTGAAGGCATTCAGGTCGATTCCCAAAAGATTAAGGCACTAAACAATTAGCCAAGGCCCATAACTCCAACAGAGATAAGGAGATTCTTGGGTCTGGCGGGTTACTACAGGCGTTTTGTAAAGGAGTTTTCTTCTATCTCAGCTCCCTTGGCTAAGCTAACTCAGAAGAAGGATAAGTTTGTATGGTTTGAGGCTTGTGAAAAGATCTTCCAAGAGTTGAAAACTAGGTTGACTACAACCCCGGTCTTAGCCCTACCCTAGGGAGGTGATGACTTTGTGGTATACTATGATGCTTCCAGAGTTGGTTTGGGATGCATATTGATGCAAAGAGACGAGGTGATAGCGTATGCCTCCAGACATCTTATGACACATGAGAAGAGCTACCCAACTCATGATCTTGAGCTTGCTACTATGATATTTACTCCAAAAATCTGGAGACACTCTCTTTATGGTGGGCATGTAAATGTATTTACGGATAACAAAAGCTTGCAGCATGCATTCAGCCAAACGTATTTAAATTTGAGGCAGAGGAGATAGTTGGAGTTGTTGAAGGATTATAACATGAGCATCCTCTATCCCCAGGTAAAGCTAATATAATTGTTGATGATCTTAATAGGTTGACCACAAGAATCACTGACATATCGAGGATAGAACGAAAGAATTAGCTAAGGAAGTGCACAATTTGACACATATGGGAGTAGAGATTGAAGATTCTAACGAAGGTGATGCTATTGTCAAAAATGGGGTAGAGTCATCCTTAGTGGTAGAGGTGAAAGAAAAGCAATAACAGGATCCTATACTCCTTCAATTGAAAGAAGACGTTCATAAGCAAAGAGTATTGGTGTTTGCAAAAAGGGGAGATGGAGTCCTGAGATACCAAGGTAGATTGTGTGTACCAAGTGTTGATGGCCTTAGAGATGAGATTCTAGATGAGGCTCATATCGTTAGATAATCTATTCACCTAGGTACAACAAAAATGTATGGAGACCTACGAGAGGTTTATTGGTGGGGTTGTATGAAGAAGGACATTATAGAGTTCATGTCCAAGTGCCCGACTATTAGCAAGTTAATGTGGAGCACCAAAGGCCTTGTGGTGTGGCCTAGAATATCAAAAATTCCAAAGTGGAAGTTAGAGATGATTAACATAGACTTCATAACAAGCCTACCTCGATCTCGTAGATGGTATGATTCAATATGGGTCATAGTAGACAGAATGACTAAATCAGCTCACTTTCTACCTGTCAAGAGGACTGACACAGCTGAGGACGATGCTCGACTTTACATTACGAAGATTTTTAGATTGCATGGGGTTCCCATATCCATTTTTCTGATAGAGGAGCCTAGTCCAAAACATAATTTTGGAAGTCCTTTCAGAATGGGATTAGTACGAAGGTGAATCTTACTATAGCCTTCCATCCCCAAATAAAATGAGAAAGCTGAGCAGACAATACAGACTCTTGAGGATATGTTTAGGGCATGTGTTATAGAGTTTAAAGGTAACTATGATGATCACATACCCTTGGTTGAATTTTCCTACACAACAATTTCCAAGCTTGCATACAAATGGCACCATATGAGGCCCTTTATAAGAGGAGGTGTACATCGCCCATTGGGTGGTTTGAAGTTAGTGAGATAGGATTGATAGACCCTTATTTAGTCTATCAAGCTATGGAGAATGTGAAAATTAGTCAGGAAAGACTAAAGATAGCCCAAAAGCCGACAGAAATCTTATACTAATGTTATAAGGAGGGATTTAGAATTTGAGATAGGTGATTAGGTGTACCTGAAATTTCACCGATGAAGGGAGTTATGAGATTCGGGAAAAAGGGGAAGCTCTGTCCACGATATATTGGCCTATACCAGATTATTAGGAGGATTGGTAATGTGGCATATAAATTGGAATTGCCACCAAAGTTAGTTGCTATTCATCTACTATTCCATATTTATATACTTAAAAAAAGTGCTTGGGAGACCCCGCACTGGTTGTGCCTTTGGAGAGTATTGGAGTGAAAGACTGCTTGACATATGAAGAGATCCCAGTTCAGGTGCTAGATCGGTAAATTCCTAAATTGAGGACCAAGGAGTTTGCTTCAGTTAAAGTATTGTGGAGGAAGCCACATAGGAAGCTGAGGTAGATATGAAAGCTAGATATCCTCACCTACTCATGCCTTCCAATGACAAGCATGAAGGTAATATTCCTTATTCCTATCTTTGAGTCGAGATACATCCATAAATATGAGTAATAAGATATCAGGATAGCTTCTTGTTGATAAACTAGTTCATGAGTAGCAAGGATGCGTATATTTCCCCAGTTTCACCTTCATTCAAGGATGAATGATCCCACGAGGGAGATATTGTGATACCCTATAACTCGATCCTCATAAATACTTATGAGGCCTTGTTGATAAACTAGTTCATGAGTAGCAAGGATGCATATATTTCCCCAGTTTCACCTTCATTCAAGGATGAATGATCCCACGAGGAAGATATTGTGATACCCTATAACTCTATCCTCATAAATACTTATGCTTCAAGCCTCACTCTTTTTTGTGGAGAGTGTATTAGGGTCATAAAGAGACCTCTAATACTTAGTAGGATTCAAAACTTTCCTATAAAATGAGTTTCTAGCCTTAAATTATGCAAAAGTCAAATTTGAATGATCATAACTCTTAGAAAACAAAGAATTTGATGTCCCATGACATATCAAAGGAAAACTCTTTGAATTATCTTTCTAACCAACTAGTTTCACCTCATTTGGAGTTTCGGAGTCAAACATTATGACTGTTTTACTGAAGATTGCCAGTGCATAGATGCAATACGAATCTCTTTTACAGTTCGTAAAATGAAGTACGAGTCATACTGCTAACTCATGGAAAAAGTCTTGAAACTTCCGTTTTCAGCCTCAGACTTTACAGAACCATCTGCGGGTTGTAGAACCCTCTACAAGTCGTGGGATAGGGCTCGTAGAGAATTCTAGAGACCTCAAAATTAACCCAAAAGTTTACGAAAGGTTCCCTACAGGTCGTAGAAGGTCGTAGAGGGTCTCCTAGGAGACCCTAACCAGCTATGTTAAAGAGAGGTATTTTCGTCTTTTCTCACTCTTTTTAGCCTAAACTTGTCGGTTTCCACCTACTTAAACTCCTAGAAAGTACTTATTCATATCATCAACTTCAAAACCCTCCAAGAACTCATAATGAAGGTTCAAAAGGGTAAAAGTTAGGGCTTTCAAGAATCTTCTTCAATTCTTCTAAAAAACTAATTTCCAAGGTATTTAAGGCCTTCCAAAAGCTATTTTACTATTATTTTAGTATCTTTAACTACTAGTCCCTATCTAAGATCAAGCTTATGAGTTGAGATGATATTTTTTTCTATTATCAGTTGATCTTATCAAAATACTTGTTCATGCATTTTTTCTTGACAAAAATCATGGCCCTTACTGATTTTGATACTAAGTTAAACTATTGAGACAAGATTTACCATTATTGTTGAATTATAAGAACCCTATATACATTTCATGAAAAGTATTATATTCACAGTTTTGAGTTAAGTTTAAGGAGCACTAAAATCTTCTATACTTACAAGTTAGCTGAGTAATAAAGTCATGTTTTAAGATACCTTGTGTTGATAAAAATTTAGTCAAAGAGAACAGTTGAGTTCAGAAAAGTTTAAGAAAAGCTAGAGTCAGGCTAAATCCCAAGGAGAAGAAAAATAATACTTTGAGCAAGAATACCTTTTAAGTATGAGCATTATAAAAGTGATTTTGGGAGTAGTGTTAAGCACCGATATGAGTGAGAGTAATAATAGTTTTAACTCATAAACTTCATAGACAACATAGGATAGGATTGTACCAAAAGTACAACTCCTCATTGCCACTGAGATGACCAGTTTTGGGATGAATCCACTCCTCTAGTTTTCGTTCCTTACCCCGGCAAAGTATGGGATGGCTCTAGCAGCGTGGGCAAGATGATACGTCATCACAATGTTTGTAGTGGTGGTTGTCGGTTAGACAAACTCCCCAAGCTAAATTAAACTTATTTCTACATACAAATTTTCAGCATGCACTTCATTCATTACTTCAGACCCGTGTCAGTTACTTTGAGCATAGTGACTTATCCCGAGTTCCCATTTTGGTTGTTTTACATACCATACTGAAACACCCAAAAAATATGCTTCGAAAATGCCCATAATCGTAAATTTTATATATCCCAAAATTCATGCATGATATAAAAATTCGACTACATATTCTATTCAAGGGGCAAAATTGAGTAGCGAATGAGAATAACCTAGATTTTAGAGGACCCATAGCAAAAAATAATTTTTGCTAATTTTTCCTTATCCAATGTCTATCCGCGCCCTGGACGCGATGCACCAGGGGCGCAGAGCAGTGCAATGGACCAGACGTGGACCAATGCAAGTTTTTTCTTCTTTTTTCTATCTTGGCCAAGGACATTGGGGTCATAGCCCCATGCACACTTATGTGTGAAAACACCTATAATTAACATTTTTCAACTCTATATCACTCAAGACCCTCTAAAAAACCTTCCCAAGACTTAGCAAAATATCTCATTCAAATTTCAAGGATTTAAAGCCTAACATTGGAACTCAAGGATTCTCTTCAAGCTCCAAGTTCTCTTCAAGCTCATCTCATTGAGGTATGTGGATTTCATCCATTGGGTCCTTTCACCCATGGATCCTAATCTTTCTTTTTATGAAAATTGCATGTTTTCAAGTTGTATTACTTATAGGTATCTCTTATTATGAAATGTGAGCATGATTTATGTTGGGGGTTTTATCAAGTATTATTGATTACTCATGAATATCTATTTTAAGCTTACACTATGAGTTGATCTTTATCTATTAAGACCTATGCATGCTTTGAGCTATGAAACTATGATCTATTATGAGATTTGATGATGGATTTAAAGGTACCCTACATGAGAGTTTTACTACATGTTGGCGGGTTGATTTTCATTAAGTTTTCTCATCTTATTTCACTCTGTAATTGCATGATTTTTAACTAGTGTCATGAACCCACCATGTGTTTGATAAAATCTCATGCCAAAAATTCTCAAGTTTTTAATAATCAATTGCATGATTTTGCAAGTCTCGGTTGTTGATGAGTTATTGAGTTCCTATTCTAAGGTTTATGCTCCTATGAATTGTAAGGCCTACTAGAGGGGTTTATGAACTATGGTATGTGCCTAACCCTCTAGTAGAAGGCCGAT
>JAABOM020083802.1:0-30972 GCA_011800125.2 Solanum clarkiae | reverse complement strand
CCCCTCTCTCTCTCTCTCTTTCTTCTCTTTTTCTCTTTTTTAATTTATTAGCCAATATTTAGGATTTTTTATTTTATAAAATTATAAAATCTTGAAATGTCTGTTAGTTCAGTTAACATATGTTGTTGAGTATATTTTGTTGACATTGTCAAATTGTAACATTAGTTGTGAATTAGTGAAGAAAGTTTATGTTTTGATTTTAGGGTTCAACATGAATTGAGTATTTCGAATTAGTTTGTAATTTGGATTTTTTTAGTTGGAATTAAAGAGTATTTGAAGTTATTAACATTGTTGGTTTGAATATTTAAGTGTGAATTTGTGAATGGGGATTTTTAGATTCTAGTTTGAATTGGATTTTGAATTAGTTTGTGATTTGAATTTTGTTAGTTGGAATTGAAGTGCATTTTGAAGTTATTAACATTGTTGGTTTGAATATTTAAGTGTGAATTTGTGATGGAGATTTTTGGATTCTAGTTTGAATTGGGTTTTTTGAATTAGATTAGAAATTTGAGTATTTGTTAGTTTTATTTGATTTGTTCTTGAAGTTAAAAGTTAGATTTAGAAGTAAAGAAGGTAGAATTTATAAATGTTGAACTTAGAAGTATTTTTTTTAAAATATCATGAATATATTAATATAATTAGAATTTATATAGAGCTTGTAATTCCAATTAAGTTTGTGAACTTTAATTTAGAATTTATATAAAGCTTGTAATTCCAATTAAGTTTGGATTCTAGTTTGAATTGGGTGTATTAAACTCTAATTTAGAATTTCATTTGGTGTGTAGAAAGTTTATACTTTAACATAGAAAATTTAAATAGTTGAACTTTAATTTAGAAATCTTGGTTGAATATATGTTACGCAGTGCACTTTGAGTTAGGAAAATCTAGGTTGAATGTCATGAAATAGAACTTTAAATAGTGAACTTTAAGTTAGGAAATTGAAAATTTGAATACTCTATTTTAGATGCTTATACAATTATTGTATTTTAAATTTAAAAGCTTGTACTAGGGATAGAAATGGGGAATCCTAGTAGACGAGGACCTTAGAGATTATGTGGTTGAGGTTAGAAGGGTTAATGATGATGTTTATTAAACTCGTGGTTGGTAGGCATGTAGGGACCATTGTTAGTGCATATACGGCCCAAGTAGGCCTAGCTGAGAAAGTGAAAAGGCTCTTTTGGGAAGATCTGGATGAGGTTGTGTGAGGCATACCGAAGACAAAAAATCTTCATTGGAAGTGATTTTAATGGGCATATCATGGAAACCACTAGTGGGATGTCCATGGAGGCTTTGGTTTTGGGGAGAAAAATGGAGGTGGGGCGTCTCTCTTGGATTTTGCCAAAGCCTTTAAGTGAATTATTTCTAACTCATGCTTCTCGAAGAGGGAAAATAACTTGATTACATTCCGTAGTACGGTAGCTAAGACTCAGATAGATTATTTACTTCTCTAAAAGCGAGATAGATGCCTATGTAAGAATTGTAAGGTTATTCCGAGTGAAAATATTTCCACTCAACATAGGCTTCTAGTTATGGATTTGGAGATCAAACGAGAAAGGAAGAAAACGATGATTTATACCCAACCAAGGATTAGATGGGGAGGCCTTAATCCTACCCTCTCTCGCGAGATGGAAGAAAGGTTGAGAAAGTTAGAGTCTTGGGGTAGTGGCAGAAATGAGAATAATATGTGGAACACTGTTGCTGGTTGTATTAGAGAGGTAGCTACCGAGGTACTAGGGGTTTCGAGTGGGACCTTTGAGGGATGTCGGGGCGATTGGTGGTGGGAGGATGAAGTTCAGGGCAAAGTTAAAGATAATAAGGTTGCTTACATGAAGTGGTTAGAGTATAGGGATGAAGATGAAAAATGACGGCTTAAGGAGATCTATAAGATGGCTAAGATAGAAGCAAAGATAGCAGCGACGAGGGTGAAGACAGCATTGTTTAAGCACTTATATGAGGAGCTAAGTTATAAAGAAGGGGATAAGAGATTGTATAGGCTTGCTAAGGAGAGAAAGAGAGAAGAAAGCTCACGACTTGGACCAAGTGAAGTGCATCAAGGATGAGGAGGGTAAGGTTTTGGTGGATGAAACTTCCATTAAACAAAAGTGGCAAGTTTATTTTCATAAGCTCTTAAATGAAAAAGAAGATAGAGATATTGAGTTGGGTAAGATGTCACACTCCGAAAGTCATCATAATTTTGGTTATTGTAGGCGGTTTAGAGTTTAGGAGGTCAGAATGGTTACTAGTAGGATGAAGAGAAGGAGGGGCGATCGGACCCGATGAGATTCCAATAGATTTTTGGAAGAACATGGTCAAGGATGGCATAGAGTGGTTAACTAGACTGATCAATGCTATTATGAAGACTCCCAAGATGGCTGAGGAGTACGATGGTGCCATTGTATAAGAACAAAGGGGATATTCAAATCTGTAACAATTACAGGGGTATCAAGTTGTTAAGTCATACTATGAAGGTCTAGAAGAGAGTGGTGGAGATGAGGGTGAGAACAATAGTGTCTATTTCGAAGAATCAATTTGGATTCATGCCGGGGAGGTCAAATATTGAAGTAATTCATCTTGTTCGGAGATTAATGGAGAAGTATAGGGAAAGTAAGAAGGACCATCATATGGTGTTAATTGATCTCAAGAAGGCTTATGACAAAGTTCCAAGGGATGTCCTATGGAGGTGTTTATTGGTGAAAGGTGTCCCAATGTCATATATCAGGGTGATAAAGGACATGTATGACAGAGCCACAATTTGGGTAATAACAGTAGGAGGAGACTCAGAGTATTTTCCTATTGAGATGGGACTTTATCAAGGATCTGTGTTGAGCCCTTTCCTGTTTTCCTTGGTGATGGATGAGCTGATGCGATCTATCTAGGAGAAGGTTCCATGGTGTATATTATTCGCAAACGACATAGTACTGATTGATGAGACTCGATCCAGAGTTAATGATACGTTGGAAGCTTGGAGAAACGCCTTAGAGTCGAAAGGATTCAAACTGAGCAGGACCAAAATAGAATACTTGGAGTGCAAATTCAGTATTGTAAGGGATGAAGCAGACATTGATATGAGGCTTGCTGCTCAACCTATCCCCAAGAGGGAAAACTTTAAGTATCTAGGGTCCATCATCTAAAGTAGTGGCGATATCGATGATGATGTCACACATCATACTGGGACAGGATGGACTAAATGGAGGCTGGAGTATTGTGTGACCAGAAGATACCACCTAAACTCAAAGTTAAGTTTTACAGAATAATGGTTAGACCATCTTTGTTGTATGGGGTGGAGTGTTGGCCAGTAAAAAAGGCACATGCTCAGAAGATGCATGTAGCAAAGATGAGGATGTTGAGATGGATGTATGGTCACACCAGGAGTGATAAGATTAGGAATGAGAACATAGGGAGAAGCTAAAGGTGGTTCCTATGGCGAATAAGATGAGGGAAGTGAGACTGCAATAGTTTGGACATGTGGAAAGTGTTGATGCTACTAATAGGAGGTGTGAGAGGTTGGTTTTGGGAGTTATATGGAGAGGTAGAGGTAGACCGAAGAAGTACTGGGGGAGGTGATCAGACAAATTATGGCAAAACTTGATCTCATCGAGGACATGACCTTAGGTAGAAAAGAGTAGAGGTCGTAAATTAGAGTAGCAGGCTAATTGGTAGGGTTAGGTGGATGCATGGCCTTGGGGTATTATAGGGTAAGGTGGAGGACGTATTTTTTATCATGTGTTCTCATTATCTGTCATATATGTGTTAGTTTTATCATATTTACAAACTGTTTTCTGCTATTCATTATTAGTTGCTCTTTCTGTTCCCTTCCCTTTCCTTTTTGTCATATCTAGTTTTTTCTTCTTATGGGTTTTGAGATGAGGGTTCCCAGGAAAAAGCCTATCTACTTTTATGAGGTAGTGGCAAGGTCTGTGTATATTCTACCCTCCCCAAACTCTATTTGTGGAATTTCACTGGGTATGTTGTTGTTGTACTTGAACTTAGAAAAAACAAACTTGTATGTACAAATTTTGAACTTTAGAAATTTTGAATCATTGTATGATATATTCAACCCATCAAGCTAAGTCCATTGCCGCCAACCCGTCATTCTCCATAGCTAATTGAAAAAAATGAAGGTATTTTTTCTTTCAAAATTTTAATTGTTGTATATATTAGATTTCTTATTCAATCTACAATACTTGCATTTTGCTTTGGGTTGGTTTGATTTTTTAGTAATGCGAACTGTTGCACTTTAACTTTGATTTGATTTAGTTGTTAATTTTATTATTTTGTACTTTAATAAGTTTGACTTGGTTTAGTTGTTGGAATTAATGTGCACTTTCGCTTTGATTTGATTTAGTTGTTTGAACTTTAGAAAATTTTTGAACTTAGAAAATCCAACTTTTGAACTTTAGAAATCTTTTGAACTTTTAGTATTTATTGTATACTTGAATTTAGAGTTTAGAATTAACTTGAATATTAGGATTTTTAAATTAAGTTCTTAGAATTTCTTCAAATTTGTATAAATTCTCAACTTTAAATACTTGAGCTTTAATTATACTTGAAATTTGAAAGTTTACAATTTAACTCAGAAAAATCAAACTTTTGAACTTTAGAAAGCTTGAGTTATTAATACTATAGGATATAAGTAAACTTTAAGTTGGGAAGTTTCATTTGATGTTGAATATAATATAGAACTTAAAATTTTACATACTAATTGTTTACTTGAATTTAGAGTTTAGAATTACCTTGAGTTAGGATTTTAAAATAAAGTTCTTAGAACTGCTTCAAATTTGTATAGTTGTTGGAATTAATTTGCGCTTTCGTTTTGATTTGATTTAATAGTTTGAATTAATTATAACTTGAACTTGCAATTTAATTAACTTCGAATATCCAACTTTAGAACTTTAGAAAAGTTTTGAACTTTTAGTACTTATTATTTACTTGAATTCAGAGTTTAGAATTAACTTGAATTTTAGTATTTTAAATTAAGTTCTTAGAATTACTTCAAATTTGTATAAATTCTCAACTTTAAATACTTGAACTTTAATTATACTTGAAATTTGAAAGTTTATAATTTAACTCAGAAAAACCAGACTTCTGAACTTTAGAAAGCTTGAGTTATTAATACTATAGGATAAAAGTAAACTTTAAGTTGTGATGCTTAATTTGATGTTGAATATAATATAGAACTTTAACTTTTACATACTAATTGTTTACTTGAATTTAGATTTTAGAATTACCTTGAGTTAGGATTTTTAAATTAAGCTCTTAGAACTGCTTCAAATTTGTGTAAATTGAAACGACCCCAAAAGTGCCCGAAAATGTGTTTCGGAAGTGCCCCAAATCATAATTTTCATATCTCTCAAATTTTAAGTGTTATTTCGGAAATCCGACTTCATATTCTTGATCAAGGAATCAAATGGAGTGGAAAATGGGTCTAACCTGAATTTTAGAGTGACCGTAGCGAATTTCAAAATTTTAAAGTGGCGAAAAACAATGGGGCTCGACTCGCTAGGGGCGCGCCTCAGTGTTAAAAAGTACCCAGTTTTGTTGAGTCGTTCCAAGACTTTTGGGTCTTGGACCTAAACCTCCCTATACGTGAAAATACATATACTTAGCCATATTTCACCTTCATATCATTCAGGACATTCCCCAATACTCTCAAAAACACTTAGACTCATATTTCTCTCAAAATCAGGAGTCCTAAAACTCATCCGGATCTAAAAATTTCACTCAAGCTTCAAGTCTCCATCTCCAATCTTCATCAAATTATCTTTCAAAGTCAAGGTACATGGGTTTCTTTCATGGGTTCCTTTCACCCATGATGCCCAAGCTTTCTTTTACCTAAAATTGCATGATTTAAAGTTGATTTACTCATGGATCTTACTTATTATGAAATTCACTATACACTATTTTGGGGTTTCATGAAATTATGATTGTTTTAGCATGTTTTGAGCTAGAATCTAAGATCTATTGTGACATTTGATGAAGGTTTTTTATGTATATTACTTGAGGGTGTTACCAAGTATCTATTGATGATTTTGCATTGAATTTTCTAGCATAATAACACTCTTGAATTGCATGGTTTTACACTAGCACTACACCCCTCCTCCCCCCTCCCCCAAGTGTTTGGTAAAATGTCCACTTATGGATTCTTAAGTTTTTGAAGGTCTAAAGCATGGCATATGAGTTAAATAACTTTATGAAGATGATAGGAATGTTTATATGGGTTGTTTTCATGAAAATGTACCTATGGTGTTGCAAGTAGATTGTGCGTTACAATGTTTGTTGTTTTCTTGAGAAAATAGAGAAGGCCTCCCCTGATGCTTAAAATGTAATGGTTTTATGAGCTAGTTCTATGATTCCTATCAAAAAGGTCATGTCGTAAGGTAGAGTGACTAATGGTCCCTACCGATAAGAAGATGTCGTAAGGTAGAATGACTAACGGTTCCTATTGAAAAGATCATTTTGTAAGTTATGGATATCCTACCAAAAAGGCCATGTCACATGGTAGAAAGACTAATGGATTCTACCGAAAAGATAATATTGTAAGGTGTGGACATTCTAACGTAAAGGCCATATCGAAAGGTAGAATGAATCATGAATCCTACTCAAAAGATCATATCGTAAAATAGGGGACGTCTTACATTACCTATAAAAAAAAGCTATTTTGTATGGTAGGGTATTGGTAACATATACCGTAAGGCGAGTGGGGGCCATGTGTCCCATTTCATGAAGGTTGGTAAAAACGCTTTAAGTATGTATTACATATTTAGTTCACATTCCTTGTTCATGATTTACAAGCATGTTTTACCTTAACCATTGATAATACATGCCATATTGCTATTATGCTATCTATTGCTTATCATTATGCAGTATGACTATGTTGCCTATCGCTTGTTGCATTGCATCCAACATATTTAGTACATTCAAACGTACTAACTCATACTTTATGCCTACATGATGTTACCATATAGGAATTGGAGCACCGATTGATCATCCTCCTCCTCGTGGCTAGGACTTCTATTCAAAGCTAGTTGGTGACTCCTCAATTATAGGGATAATGACTTTCATCTCATTTTACGTTTTAAGACTCTTTTTACTTTAATGTATACTTATGACCATGAGGGTGAGCCCGATTTCTTGTCTTCGCCCCCGCATTTATCTACGTAGTAGAGGTGTTATTGGACAAGTTTGGTATTTATGCAATGAGACTTGACTCTCTTGTTTATTGATGATTATGGTATCAAAGAGGTCCCTTAGCCCCGTTTTTCTTTTTTATTTATTATCTCTTAATGACGGTTCTAATTGATTCCGCAGCCAAGGAAGTGTAACGATATGTGAAGAGGCTTATTTGGGGTTCCTACGGTTTTCTTATCACGATCGAAGCCTAAGGCCTAGACATGACATGACGCATGGGGAACCCGAAGGTACGTCAAGTAAGCCTCTTAACGTATCATTACACATCTTTGATCGCGAAAGCAAGAATATAACAAGTGATAGTAAATAGGGATAATCGGGGCTAAAGGACAACTTTCATATCATAATCAACAAGAGTCAAGAGAAAGTCAAAGTACATAGCATGATAAATATCATGTCCAACAACAACTTTGAAACGTAGCTACTTAGCGAGGGCCAAGACAAGCAACCAGGCTCACCCTCGTAGTCAATATATTCAGAAAAGAAAGATAGTCTTAGAACATAACATAAGATCATAAACATCGTCCCTGGAATGGAGGAGTCTCCAACAAGCTTGGGAGAGATTGTACTAGCCACATGGTGGAGGATGCTCAAGTGGGGCTCCGGTTCCTACATAGTGATATCATGTAGGCGTAGAGCATGCATTAGTACGTTTGAATATACTAAGTATGTAGGATGCAATGCAACAAGAGATAGGTAACATATTCAAAATATATGATGATAAATAATAGATAGCATAATAGCAATATGGCATGTATGATCAATGCTTAAGGTAAAACATACTTGTAAATCTTGAACAAGGAATGTGAACTCAATATGTAGTACATACTCAAACCCTTTTTACCAACCTTCATGAAATAGGCCAAATAGCCCCCACTCACTTTACGGTGTAACCTTTTTAGAGAGTGTTACTAATACCCCCACCGTATGACATGGTCTTTTTGATAGGTATTATAAGACGTCCCCTACTTTATGATATAATCTTTTGGGTAAGAGCCGTGATTCATTCTACCACCATACAATATGAACTTTTTGGTGGAATCCATTAGTCTTTTGACCTTATAACATGACCTTTTCGGTAGGGTGTCCATACCTTACCATATAATCTTTTTGTTAGGGACCATTCGTAATTCTACCTTATGGCATGGCCTTTTCAGTAGAATATCCATGCTTTACGATATAATCTTTTTGATAGGAACCATTAGTCACTCTACCTTATGGTATGGCCTTTTCGGTAGGAATCATAGACCTAGCTTATCAAACATTACATTTCAAACATCAAGGGAGGGCCTTCTCCGATTTCTCATGTACACAACAAACATGGGAACCTAACAATCTACTTGCAATACCATAGCTACTTCTACAGGAAAACAACTCATATATATATATATATATATATATTCCTATCATCATAAAGTCATTCAACTCATATGTCATGCTTTAGACCTTCAACAACTCAAGAATCTATAACCAGACATTTTATCAAATACTTGGAGGGAGGGGGTGTAGTGCTAGTATAAAATCATATAATTTATTAATGAAATCATGCAAGAAAACTTGAAGTAAAATAGCCCACTAATACTTGGCAATACCATCTTACAAAATACATTGAAAACTCTCATCAAATATCAAGAGAGATCATAGTTCTATAGCTTAAAACATGCATAATCATAATAGGTAAATCATCTCATGGTATAGATTTAAAAATGAGTGATCATGTATTTTCAATCAACTTTCATGACATCCCAATATAATATATGATCATAACCTCTAATGAATAATACTTATAAGCAACACAACTTGGAAATATGTAATTTTCATAGAAATGGAAGATTGGGCTTCATGGGTGAAAGGTACTTATGAATGAAACCCATATACCTTAGAATTTGAATTTCTTGAAATTGAGTTTTAAAGACTTGAAATTTGGAAGTAGGTCTTGGAATCCAAAGCTTGCTCTTGAGTTTCCTTGAATTTGTATTAGGGTTTTGATGGAGGCTCCTAAGAGAATTTGAGAGTGTATTCTAGTTAGGAGGAGTGAATTTGATCTTTAAGAAAGAGTTTAGGTTTTTAGAAAGTGTTAAGATAGCATATGAATCCCCAAAAGACCAATAGAAATGACTAAATTTACGGAATTTGGCAAAAACCCGTATATACCACTACACATACAAGTTCTACAAAAATGAGAATAACTTCTTCATCTGGACTTTAAATAAGGTGAAACTAAGTGTGTTGGAAAGATAATTCAAAGATATTTAATTTGATAAGTCGTGGGCTACCTAGTTCTTTGTGTGCTAAGAGATATTCCCCTTTAAAATTGACCCTCCTACCGATACTTGTGCAAAACATAGCCAACAAATATTCCTTTGAACTTGGCTTGTTGTAGGGGACCCACGATGCTCTTAAATGATATAAGTAAGCTTGAATTATATTTTAATGAGAGATTAAAGCATGAATGAGTTTCTTGAGATCCGGTAGTGAGTTTGGGACACTTGAATTGGGTGAAATATTTGTTTAAATGTTTAAATAAGTATTGGGGAATGACTTGGATGATATAAAGGTAAAATATGGATAAGTATAGGTATTTTTCGCATTTGGAAAGGCTTGGGCCTAAGACCCAAAAGCCTTGGACCCGAACACAAAATCTGAGCAAAAGACACAAGGGGCGCATCATGCCAGGGGTGTGAATGCCCATTGTTCTTTGTAAACTTGGAAAATTGAAATTGTGAATTGTTCGCTCTAAAATCAAGGTTGCACTCATTTCCTACTCAATTTGACCCCCTGATCAAGAATATGAAGTCGGATCTTCGAAATAACGTACAGATTTTGAGATATATGAAAATTATGATTCTGGACATTTTCGAGGCAAACATTTGGCACTTTTTGGCGTCATTTCAATATCTTTCCCTTGGGAATATTCATCCTCGAATGTCAAAGAAGTGTACATAAGAAGAGTAAGCATGAACAAATCAGCCCCAATAAGAATGCAACAATACATTTAAAACATCATTTTCAAAATCTCAACATAAGTGTCAATAATCGTTATGAACTTGTCAACATAAACATGGATGCATGCAAATGACATAGGGGCTGAAACATATGACTTGAAATCGCAAGAAGGGGTTCAATAGGTTATCATAAGCTTTAATAGAATGAAAGAGGTATGGATATTGCTCCTCCATGCCAACTCTGGCTCCCCGAGAGACACTTTCAACTTGATGACCCTTTCAATGAACTCCATCACACCCCCAATCCTTTAAAGCCACCATAGCACCTAGATCACCACGTACCACCTTCTCATAGGTACATGGAAACCGAAAAACCCATGTACTTATCCATAGGTACTTCCCTTCTATAGGCAACCTCACTAATCTTCCTCAATACTCTATAAGGACTGACAAACCATAAACTCTATTGTTGACCCTAATCACACTTAGTCCACTTGGTACTACAAATCACCATCTCCCCCTTGGGAGACAACCTCTACTCTACCCTCTTTCACCCAAAACCTCCAACTTTATTAAGGAGGGATCAAGGCTTTGACCAAACTAGACCCCTTCAATTAAAGAAATTGGCAACCATCGACACCACTACACAACCATTTACAACTTCATCCAATCTCATTACTAACCTAGTCAAACGGTGAACTTCTCCAACCACCCTATTGTTAGTCCAAAGTATCCCACTCCCCATGATTCACAAGCAACCTCACATACATCAAAATTTACAACATCACCCTCAAACGATTCACACGTTATTCCTCACTTCCAGACACAAACCAACATATCAGCACGAAAGACCACCACAAGCATAACAAGGTAGGGGTCAAAGACCATATTCATGAGACCTATACACATAATCAGTGCACTAGCCAACAAAAGATACTACCCAAAATTCAACCTATAAGAAAGGACATTCAATGCTTTATCTACCACCAAAGATAACTCAATAAACAAGATAATTTAGGTTCGACACCCCTAATTTTCATAAGATGATACATGCAACCTTAGAGATCAATTGCACCATAAGACAAGAATAAGGCCTACCTCTTTGCTACCTATTGATCACCTCCCACTCAAAGACGGGTTCACTAGGGAGTTGGAATCTAACTCTACGGACACTACCATCAAGGGAGACACAATATGCATACAACCAATCCACTCCAAGTATGATCTCAAAACTCACCACATCCAATCCAACAAAATCACAAGGCAAGGCCTAGACGCAACATGACCACGGAATAATGCTTACAAACTTTCCAACAACAATAGACTCAACAAAAGGGGGTAGACACCAAAAAATTCACATAGCAACTCGGGACACACACAAGAAGACCATAAGTAACAAAAGAATAATAAAGAAATTAGTGGCACAAGGACCCACACATGCCTACACATTTAAGTCAAACAAACTTCAACATATTGGTAGCAACATTAGGTGTCTCATCTACCCCTTGTCTCCTTTGAAGAGCGTAGAACTAATTACATCTTGGAGCATCCCCTTGATCTACATCACCATCTTTACCCTTTTTTCGAGTATATGGGCAATTTAGAATTGTGTGGCCCATTTGTCCACACCCAAAGCATGCACCCATGTTCCTCCAACATGTACCACCATGTTTCCTCCACATTTTAGGAAACTAGGATGAATCACCCCATCATCTCCTTGGGTCTTTGGGTTTCACACCCCATTCTTAGCAGCCCTCTTGCTTGGAGCATCGTCAGACTCTATACCTTGGGAGTCACCATCAAATTGAGCCCTCTTGGCTTCATTACCCCTTATTTTCCTTAACTTCTCTGCCTCCATTCGTTCAGCATAAGTCATTAAGCAGGACAAATCCATGTCATTAATCAACATAGCAGATCGGTATTCTTCACTCCCCAAATCTAAGACACCCATCAAGAACTTGTTCATTCTAGACCTTGGGTTGGAAACCAAGGGAGGAGCATATTTAGAGATTTGGTTGAACTTGAGGGCATACTCCCTTACACTAATAAACCCTTGTTTCAAATTCATGAACTCCACCATTTTAGCCTCCCTAAACCCAAGGGGGAAGAACCAATTAAGAAAAACTGCCTTAAACTCCTCCCATAGAGCCACATTATTGTTTACCTTTCCCTCGTTGCATCAAGTAAATATATTTATGCTTCCCCCTTGAGTTGGTAAGCCGCCAACTCCGCCTTGTCTTCCGATCTAACACTCATGATGGCTAATACCTTATAAATCTCATCTATAAACTCTTTTAGATCCTCATCCACCTTGGATACATAGAACACCGATAGATTCATTCTCATGAAGTCTCTCACCCTAGATCCTAAGGTAGGAGCATGAGGGCCTTGGGCCCCTTGATTAACTTGATGGGCTATAGCTTGAGCTAGCAAGACGAGAGCATCATGGACTTCACCATGATCCAGTTGTTCGTCGAGAGCGTGGAATCTTCTTTCTCTCTTGTTAGGCATAATCAACTAGCATGGCAAAAAATAATTGTTAGAGGGGAGAAAAACCTTACTTTAACTCTATAGCACGACTTAGAACATGGAGAAGGGAAACATTTCCTAAAACGTCTCATAGCCTCTTACTCATAGTTGTGGTGCATAACACAACCATGAATAAGACTCTAATCGATGCAGTATGTTGGACTCAAAGGATCTAACAACCTAGTGCTCTGATACCAAGTTTGTCACAACCAAAGCCTAGGGCCTAGACATAACACAGCGTATGGGGAACCCAATGAGACCCCAAGCAAGCCCCTTAACATATCATTACACATCCTTGGTTGCAAAAGCAAGAATACTACAACAAGATATAGTAAACAACGATAATCAAGGCTAAGGGAGAACTTTCATATCGTAATCAACCAGATTCAAGAGAGAGTCAAAACTCATAGCATAATAATATTATGTCCATCAACACCTCTAAACTTAGATACTTAACGGGGGCCAAGACAAGCAACTGGGCTAACTCTCGTAGTAAATATATACATAAAAGAAAGATAGAGTTAGAACATAGCATCAGATCATAAACATCATCCCCGAAATGGAGGACTCAGCAACAACTTGGGAGAAATCATACTAGCCACGTAGTGGAGGATGCTCAAGTGGGGGTCTGGTTCCTACATGGTGATATCATGCAGGCATAGAGTCTGCGTTAGTATATTTAAATGTACTAAATATGTAGGATGCAATGCAACAAGAGATAGGCAACATAGTCAAAATGTATAATGATAAACAATGGATAGCATAATAGCAATATAGCCTGTATGATCAATTCTTAAGGTAAAACATGCTTGTGTATCATGAAAAACGAATGTGAACTCAATATGTAGTGCATACTAAAACACTTTTTACCAACCTTCATGAAATAGGCCAAATGGCCCAAACTCGCCTTACGGTGTAACCTTTTTGGAGAGTGTTACCAACACCCCCACAATATGACATGGTTTTTTTGATAGGCAGTATAAGACGTTTCCTACTTTACAATATAATCTTTTAGGTAGTAGCCGTAATTTATTCTACGCATGACATTTTCAATAGAATGTCCACACCTTACGGTATGATCTTTTTGGTGGAATCCATTAGTCTTTCGACCTTATGGCATGGCCTTTACGGTAGGGCATCCATACCTTATCATATGATCTTTTTGTAAGGTACCATTAGTCATTCTACTTAAGGCATGGCCTTTTCGGTAGAATATCTATACCTTATAATATAATCTTTTCGGTAGGAACTATTAGTCACTTTGCCTTACGTCATGGCCTTTTCGATAGGAATCATAGAACTAGTTGATCAAACCATTATATTTCAAGAATCAAAGGAGGGCCTTCTCCATTTTCTCAAGTACACAACAAACATAGGAACCCAACAATCTACATTCAACACCATATATATATATTCCTATCATCATCATAAAGTCATTCAACTCATATATCATGCTTTAGACTTTCAACAACTCAAAAATTCATAACCAGATATTGTAACAAATACTTGGCGGGTGTGTAGTGCTACTGTAAAATCATGCAAGTTATGGATGAAATAATGCAAGAAAACTTAAAGTAAAATATCCCACTAATACTTGGTAATACCATCTTGCAAAATACATTGAAAACTCTCATCAAATAACAAGAGAGATCATAGTTCTATAGCTTAAAACATGCATAATCATAATAGGTAAATCATCTGATGATATAGATTTAAAAATGAGTAATCACGTATTTTCAATCAACTTTCATAAAATCCTAATATAATATATGATCTTAATCTCTAATGAATAATACTATAAGCAACACAACTTGAAAATATATAATTTTCATAAAAATAGAAGATTGGGCTTCATGGGTGAAAGGTACCTATGAATTAAACTTACATACTTTAGAAATGGAGCTGTGAAAAACTTAAAGTTTGGAAGTGGGTCTAGGAATCAAAAGCTTGATCTTGAGTTTCCTTAAATATGTATTGGGGTTTTAATGGAGGCTATTGAGAGAATTTGAGAGTGTATTCCAATTGGGAGGACTAAATTTGATCTTTAAAAAAGGGTTTAGATCTTTAGGAAGTGTTAAGACAGCATAGGAATCCCCAAAAGACAAATAGAAATGACTAAATTTATCGAATGCCATTGTTGAATCGAAATTTAGCAATAATTCGTATACACCCCTACACATACGTGTTTTATAAAAATGGCATAACATCTTCATCCGAACTCTAAATAAGGTGAAACTAAGTATATTGGAAAGATAATTCAAAGATTATTAATTTGGTAGGTTGTGGGCCACCCATTTCTTTGTATGCTAAGAGATATGTCCCTTTAAAATTGACCCTCCTACCAATACATATGCCAAACTTAGCCAATGGAAATTCCTTTGAACTTGGCTTGTTGTAGGGGACCCACGATGGTCTTAAATGACATATATAATCTTGACATAGATTTTAATGAGAGCTTGAAGCTTGAATGACTTTCTTGAGATCCGATGTGAGTTTAGCACACTTGAATTGGGTGAAATATTTGTCTAAGAGTTTGAATGGGTATTGGGGAATGTCTTGAATGATATGAAGGTGAAATATAGCTAAGTATAGGTATTCTCACGTATGGGAAGGCTTGGGCCCTAAACCTAAAAGCCCTGGACTGGAACACAAAATTTGAGCAAAATTATCACAGGGGCACGAATACCCACTATTTTTCGCAAACTTGGAAAATTGAAATTGTGAATCGTTCTCTATAAAATTGGGGTTGGACCCATTTCTCACTCAATTTGACCCCTTGATCCTAACATGAAGTCGAATCTTTGAAATAACGCTCGGATATTGAGATATACAGAAATTATGCTTTTTGGGCATTTCTAAGGCATATTTTTGGTACTTTTTGGGATCGTTCCATTCCCCATTCATCGGCCACGGCTAGGACCTAGGTCCAGGTTGTGACAAAGATGGTGTCAGAGCACTAGGTTGTTAGATCCTCGGAGTCCAACAAACTGCGTCGATTAGAATGTTATTCATGGTGTTGTTATGTACCATAACTGTGTAGGAGGCTATGAGACGTTTTAGGAAATGTTTCCATTCTTCATGTTTTAAGTCATGCTATAGAATTGAAGTAAGTTTTCTCCCCTAACTATTGTTCTTTGCCATGCTAGTTGATCATGCCTAAAACAAGAGAAAGAAAAGCTCGCGCTCCCGAGGAACAATTTGCTCATAGTGAGCTTTGGGATGCCCTCATCTTGCTAGCTCAATCTATAGCCTATCAAGTTAATCAAGGGGCCCAAGCCCCTCATGCTCCTACCCCGAGATATAGGGTGAGAGACTTCATGAGCATGAACCCACCAATGTTTTATGGGTCAAAGGTGGGTGAGTACACACAAGAGTTTATTGATAAAATTTATAATGTATTGGCCATCGTACGTGTTAGATCGGAAGATAAGGCAGAATTGGCGGCTTACCAACTCAAGGGGGTAGCACAAATATGATTTACTCAATGCAAGGAGGGAAAGGGAAACAATAATGTGGTTCTATGGGAGGAGTTTAAGGAAGCTTTCTTAATTGGTTCTTCTCTCTTGATCTTAGGGAGGTCAAGATGGTATATTTCATGAATTTGAAACAAGGGTCAATGAGTGTGTGGACTATGCCCTCAAGTTCAATCAACTATCTAAATAATCTCCTCACTTGGTTGCCGACCTAAGGGATAGAAAGAACAAGTTCATGATGGGTGTCTACGATTTGATGGGTAAACAATGTCGGTCTGTTATGTTGATTAATGACATGGATTTGTCCTGCTTGATGACATATTAACCAAATGGAGGGGAAGAAGTTTAGGAAAAGAAAGGGTAATAAAGCCAAGAGGAATCGATTTGATGGTGGCTCCCAAGGTCTAGAGTCTGATGATGCTCCAAGTGAGAGGGTTACTAAGAGTGGAGTGTCAATCCCAACGCGCCAAGGAGAAAATAGGGTCACTCGTCCTAGATGCCCAAAATATGGGAGGAAACATAGTGGTATATGTTGGAGGACCATGGATGCATACTTTGGGTATGGTGAAATGGGATACAAAATTCTAAATTGCCCATATGCTCAAAACCAGGGTAAGGATGGTGATGTTGTTCAAGGAGATGCTCCAAGACATAATTGGTTATATGCTCTTCAAAGTATGCAAGGGGTAGATGAGACACCCAATGTTGCTACTTGTATATTGAAGTTCCTTTAACTTAGATGTGTGTGCATCGGTGGGTCTGGGTGCCACTAATTCCTTTATTATTCTTTTGTTTCTTGTGTCCTTCTTGTGCGTGTCCCGAGTTGCTGTGTGAATCTTTTGGTGTCTACCCCTTTGTTGGGTCTATTGTTGCTAGAAGGTTCATAAGTATTGTTTCATGGTTATGTTACATCTAGGTCTTGCCTTTTGATTCTGTTGGATTGGATGTGGTAAGTTTTGAGACCATACTTGGAGTGGATTGGTCCATGCATACTGTGTTTCCTTGGATTGTAGTACCCGTAGAATTAGATTCCAACTCCCCAGTGAACCCATCTTTGAGTGGGAGGTGATCAAAATATAGCAAAGAGGTAGGACCAATTCTTGTCTTAAGGTGCAATTGACCTCTAAGGGTTAGATGTATCGTCTTGTGAAAATTAGGGGTGTTGAACCTAGGTCATCTTGTTTATTGAGTTTTTTATTAGTGGTAGATGAAGCCTTGAATGTCCTTTCTAATATGTTGAGTTTGGGGTAGTGTCTTTTAGTTGGCTGGTGCGGCTATGTCCATAAGTCTCATGAATAGGGTCTTTAACCCTACCTTGTTACGTTTGTGGTGGTCCTTGGGTTTATATGTTTGGTTTGTGTCCAAAAGTTAGATAGAGCTTGTGAATCATTTGAGGGTGATGTTGTGAATTTTGATTATGTGAGGTTGCTTGTGCATCACAGGAAGGGGGAGTCTTTGGAGTAACAAAAGGGTGGTTGGAGAAGTTACTGGTTGACTAGGTCAGTAATTAGATTGGGTGAAGTTGAGAAAGGTTGTGTAGCGGTTTTGATGGTTACCACTTTTTCGGTTGGAGGGCTCTAGTTTGGGCAAGCCATCGATACCACCTTCATAGTGTTAGAGGTTTTGAGTGAAAGAAGGTAGAGTAGAGGTTGTCTCCAAAGGGAGAGATGGTGGTTTATAGTACCAAGTGAACTAAGTGTGATTAGGGCCGACAATTGAGTTCATGGTTTGTGTGTCCTTATAGAGTGTTGAGGAAGATTGCTGAGGTTGCTTACAAGTGGGAATGACCTAAGGATATGGATATGGTTTATTCGCTTTCCATGCACCTATGACATGGTGGGTGGTGATCCAAGTACTATGGTGGCTTTGAAGGATTGGGGGTATGATGGAGTTAATGAACGGATCGTCAAGTCGAAGGTGTCTCTCGGGGAGCCAAAGTGGGCATGGAGAAGAAATATTTGTACCTCTTTTACTCTTTCAAGCCTAAGATGCAACTTATACCTTCATATGATTTCAAGTCTTAAGTTCAGCCCTCATGTCATTGCATGCATTCATATTTAAATTGACAAGTTCATGATGATTTTACACTTACGTTAAGATTTTTGAAATGATGTTTAAGTGCATTATTGCATCCTTGTGTAGGCTGAAATTATCTTGTTTAAATCTCTTGTATACCTTTCTTTGACATTCGGGGACGAATGTTCCCAAGGGGGAGATATTAAAATATTCCAAAAGTGCCCCAAAATGTGTCTCAGAAGTGCTCGAAATCGTAATTTTCATATATCTCAAAATTCATGCGTTATTTGAAAATCTGACTTCATATTCTTGATTAGGAGATCAAATTAAGCCGAAAATGGGTCTAACCTCGATTTAAGAATGACTGCAGTGAATTTTGAAATTTCAAAGTGGTGAAAAACAGTGAGGTTTTCGTGCCCCAGGCTGGACGCATTAGGTGCGTGCTCTAGGCTCAACTCGTTAGGGGCGCACCTCAGTGTTAAAATTGCCCAGTTTTATTGAGTCGGTCCAAGGCTTTTGGGTCTTGGGCCTAAACCTCCCGATACATAAAAATACTTATACTTAGCCATACTTCAACTTCATATCATTCAAGACATTTCCCAATACTCTCAAAAACACTTGGGCTCATATTTCTCACAAAAGCAAGAGTCCAAAAACTCATCTGGATCGGATTTCACTCAAGCTTCAAGTCTCCATTTCCAATCTTCATCAAGTTATTCTCCAAAGTCAAGGTATATGGGTTTCTTTCATGGGTTCCTTTCACCCATGATGCCCAAACTTTCTTTTACCTAAAATTGCATGATTTAAAGTTGATTTACTCATGGGTCTCACTTAATAGAAATTCATTGCATACTATGTTGGGGTTTCATGAAATTATGATTGTTTTAGCATATTTTGAGCTATAAATCTAAGATCTATTATCAGATTTGATGAAGGATTTTGATATATATTACTTGAGGGTATTACCAAGTATCTATTGATGGTTTTACATTAAATTTTCTAGCATGATAACACTCTTGAATTGCATGGTTTTACACTAGCACTATACACCCGCCAAATGTTTGATAAAATATCTGGTTATGGATTCTTGAGTTATTGAAGGACTAAAGCACAGCATATGAGTTGAATGACTTTATGAGGATGATAGGAATGTTTACATGAGTTATTTTCATAAAAAAAGTACCTATGGTGTTGCAAGTAGATTATTGGGTTCTCATGTTTGTTGTACTCTTGAGAAAATAGAGAAGGTCTTCCCTTGATGCTTGAAATGTAATGGTTTGATGAGCTAGTTCTATGATTCCTACTGAAAAGATCATACCATAAGGTAGAGTGAATAATGGTTCCTACCAAAAAGATCATATCGTAAGGTGTGGATATCCTACCAAAAAGGTCATGTTGCAAGGTAGAAGGACTAATGGTTCCTATCGAAAAGATCATATCATAAGGTATGGACACCCTACTGACAAGGTCATGCCAATACGGTATAAAGACTAATGGATTCCATCGAAAATATCATATCGTAAGGTGTGAAAATTCTATTGAAAAGGTCATGTCGTAAGGTAGAATGAATCACGACTCCTACCCAAAAGATTATATCGTAAAGTGGAGGACGTCTTATACTACCTATACAAAGACTTTGTTGTACAGTAGGGGTATTGGTAACACTCTCTAAAAAGGTTATACAATAAGGCGAGTGGAGATCATTTGGCCCATTTCACGAAGGTTGGTAAAACAGGTTTGAGTATGTACTACATATTGAGTTCATATTCCTTGTTCATAATTTACAAGAATGTTTTACCTTAAGCATTAATAATACATGTCATATTGCTATTATGCTATCAATTATTTATTATTATACCTTTTGACTATGTTGCCTATCTTTTGTTTCATTGCATTCTACATACTTAGTACATTCAAACGTACTAATGCATACTCTATTCTTATATGATGTTACCATGTAGGAATCGGAGCACCGATTGATCATCTTCTTCCTCAAGGCTAAAGCTTCCATTCAAAGCTAGTTGGTGAGTCCTCAAATCTGGGGACAATGACTTTTATCTCATGTTATGTATTAAGACTCTCTTTACTTTAATGTATACTTATGACCATGAGGGCAAGCCTGGTTGTTTGTCTTGGCCCCCGCTCTTATCTGTGTAGTAGAGGTGTTGTTGGACAAGTTTGATATTTATGCTATGACACTTGACTCTCTTAGTGTTTATAGTATCAAAGAGGTCCCTTAGCCCAACTTTTCCTTTTTATTTATTATCTCTTAGTGTCGGTTCTAATTGCTTTTGTGACCAAGGAAGTGTAATGATATGTGAAGAGGCTTGTTTGGGGTTCCTACGGGTTCCCCATTCGCCGGTCATGGCTAGGCCCTAGGTCCGGGTCGTGAGATAAATCCTCAATTTTAAGTACTTCAACTTTAATTATACTTGAAATATGAATGTTTACAATTTAACTTAGAAAAATCAAACTTTTGAACTTTAGAAAACTTGAAATATTAATATTGTACGATAGTAAACTTTAAGTTGTGAAGTTTAATTTGATGTTAAATATATTTTTGAATTTAAACTTTATATACTAATTGTTTACATAAATTTAGAGTTTAGGATTAACTTGAATTAGGATTTTTACATTAAGTTCTTAGAATTGTTTCAAATTTGTATAAATTCTCAACTTTATATACTTGAACTTTAATTATACTTGAAATTTGAAAGTTTACATTTTAACTTAGAAAAATCTAACTTTTTAATTTTAGGAAACTTGAATTATTATATTGTAGGATACAATTAAACTTTAAAGTTAAATTAAAAATTAAGTACTTTACATACTTGATCTAATTAATTAAAGTTGAATATTTTTTGTAGATGGATCATCTTTTGTGGATGTTTGACATGTATTATGAAAATAATGGTGGATTGAAACCTACATTTTTTGATGGTGTTAGAAGTTTCATTGACATGAACTGAAACTTGATATTTATAAGAGAAATGAATTGGTTAGGTGTCCTTGCAGTGTGTAGGTGCTGAAAAGTTTTTAGTCCAGATGTAGTTATGGTACATTTGTATCGTAAGGGATTTAAGCCTTGATATTTTGTATGGGAAGATCATGGAGAAATAGACAGACTGAATGGTGTATTTTATAATTCGATACCCGTAGATGAATATAATATCTTTGTATCACATGGTCAAATTAGAATTGAACCTGATAGAGATCAAAATGATACATTTTAATATGATAGAATTCAGAAAATAATTAATGATGTTTTAGAGTTGAAGGTTGGATGGAACTTGAATAATATTTTAATTAGGCTCCTAATGAAGAAGCAAAATGCTTTTATAAACAATTAGAGAAGGCTAGTGGTCTATTATGTGAAGGAATTCCACATTATACTATGTCTATTGTTGTTACATTAACGAATATTAAATGAAATTGGAATATTTCTCATGCAGCTATGAACTCAATGGTTGATTGGATGAGTTAGTTAATCTTGAGTTTAACATATCCAAGAACTTCTATCAGGCAAAAAAATTGATTTCTAATATTAGAATAGTTATATGATAGAATTCATTCTTATGTTAATGGTTGTATATTATACTATAAAGATGATAGGTAATTGGAAAATTGTAAGTTTTGTGGTCATGCTCGTTATAAGAGGACTTCGGCTGGAAAGATGGTTCCAATTAAGGTGATACATTATTTACCTCTTATTCCTAGACTGAAGAGGTTGTACGCATCAATGAGGTCTGCTCCACACATGAGATGAGATCGTGAATATAGAAGGTCGTCTAGGTGTGTTGTCTCATCCATTCTATAGAGAAGCATGGAAGCATTTTGATAATGTATATCCCGACTTTGCTAGAGATCCTAGAAATGTTAGATTGGGGCTATGTGCAGATGGTTTCATACCATTTTCTAATTTTTTTTACCTAATTTTTGTTGGCCCATATTGCTTACTCCATATAATCTTCCTCCTGAAATATGCATGACAAGTTCATTCATATTTTTAAGCTATGTTATTCTAGATCCTTGTAATCCAAAAAGTTTTATTAATATCTATATACAACCATTTATAGATGACCTTAAACAACTATAGTTTGAAGGTGTAGTGACGTATGACATATCAACTAAGTAGATTTTTTTATGTATGGTTGTTTAATATGGACTAATAATGCTTTTTTGCATATAATATGTTATCTAGTTGGATGACTGCTGGAAAGCTTACTTGTCCTCATTGGATGAAACATAGTAAGGCTTTCACCCTAATGCATGATAGAAAAATGTCATGGTTTGATTGTCGTCGACAATTCTTGCCAATAGATAACGAGTTTAAAAAGATGAAACATTCATTTAGAAAAAGCAAAGTTGACAATGATGTCTCATTCAGAAAAAGTAGGGTTGACAATTATGTCCCACCTCCATCATTAACAGGGCATCAAATTTTGAAAAGAGTTTCTCAACTGCCTAAAGTTCTAAAGGCTCCACGTTTTAGACTTCCTGGATATGGCATTGAACATAACTAGATCAAACAAAGTATATTTTGGGAGTTGCCATATTGAAAGGATAATCTCTTGCGACACAATCCTGATGTGATGCATATTGAGAAAAAATATTTTAGCAATTTGTTCAATACAGTGATGGATGTCAAGAGGAAGAAAAAACACAACCTAAAAGCTATATTGGACTTAAAAGAATATTATAGTAAAAAAGAATTGTGGCTGCAGGAACTAGCAAATAGCAAAATTGTCAAGCCTAGTTTTTCATTTACAATAGATGATAAACATGAAATATATAAGTGGATGAAAAATTTGAGGATCAAGAAGGATATGCTTTGAATTGAGGTAAGAAGCTGATCTGAATGAAGGGAAGTTGATAGGTATGAAAAGTCATGATTGGCATGTTTTCTTAGAAACTTTTATTCCTATTACTTTTAGCAATTTACTTAAAAGGATATGGAGGCCAATGACAGAGACAAATTTTTTCTTTAAAGATTTATGTTCTAGTTAGCAGTTGGAAAGTAGTTTAGAAAGGATGGAGGAAAGTATTCTTATTATTACGATATAGCAAGAGAAGATCTTTCCATGTAGCTTCTTCGATTTGATGTAGCATCATCCTATTCATTCTCTACAAAAAGCCTAACTTGGATGCCCTTTTCATATAGGATGGATATACCCATTTGAAAGGTAATGATTTTTCTCATATAAGGAATTAATTCTTTGTATAATCTAATAATTGGTAAATGTATTTGCATACATACATACATAAAAATTATAGGCTACAAACAATCAATTAAGCAGAGGGGACAGATTGAAGGATCAACTGTGCAAGCCTATATTGCTAGAGAAATTGTTGATTTTTACTTTTACTTTGAGGATGAAGTCTTATATAGGAGAAATAGGTCAAATAATAATAATGAGGCTGATAGTGATCATATATTTTCATCTATTTCAATTTTTAATCAAAGTGGATGAGGATCTAAAAGGTGTGAAAGACAAAGCCTCACTAATATGGAATATCAATCAGCTATAATTCATATTTTATTTAATTCTCACAATTCAGCCATATCTTGAGTAAGTGTTAAATTATGTTATCAAATTACATAGTAACATACGAGTACTTACTGACGCAATAACAGTTTGTTTGTAAATGCATGGGGCAACGAAGTTATATATACAAGGTTTGCAAAATGGTTAAAGAGTTATGTAAGTGTGAAATTTTAAACATGTTTGAAATGATAAATATAATTCATTTATTTTATACTAAATTGTATTGTCATGAATACAATCTGTAGTCTTACGATGAATACTTAAACATCGAATATTTATCATTTGTGAGAGAGATCGCACTCAAGCCTAATTCTCAAATTCATATAATACATAAGTATTGTGTGAATGATTTTAAGTTTCAAACTGAAGAAGTATCTATGTACTACAAAACCAATAATAGTGGTGTGTGCATTTAAGGTGATGTCGATGGTAATGACCATACTATTGAATATTTGGGTGTCATTCAAGAGATTATTGAAGTAGGATATTCTGACTAACCTAAAAAAAAGATAATATTATTTCAGTGTAAGTAGTTTGGTCTATCCCAAAGAGTCACAAGGGTGGACCAGCAACATAACATAATTGAAGTTAAACACACCAGATAACATACAAGTTATGATCTTTTATCATTGCCCTAAATGCTAAGCAGACTATTATGCTCCATATCTATTGGTAGAGATAAGACTGGTTGGTAGGTTGTTATTAAGACAAAGCCCGTGGAAAGAATAGAAATTGAGAATGTACTTGTTCAATAAAATGATGTTGCACTTGTTCAATAACAAGATGATGTTGAGTCGAAAACCACACTAGAACATCCTCAGCACATACTAGAAGAGGTTTTTGATGATGACCTTGTAATTCCAATTATTGAGGAAGAAGCATACGAAGAATATAAATTATTTGAGGAGGAGAAATGGGAGGACAATGAATATGAAACAACTGAGGAGAAGCAATAGGAAGGTGATGAAAATGAAACAAGTGACTAGGAATAGAGTGTACACTATAACAAGTATGTAAATTATATATTGTACTAATATTAAATTTATTTAAATTATTTTATGCATCGTATTATTACTTTACATAAAGATGTTATTTGGTGGTGATGGTGATAGACCCTGAGATTATCCTGAGGTAAGCAGTTCTAGTAGGAGCAAGAAGAAAATGTCTAGTAAGACACCTATTGTTCCTGAGGATATCCCAAGACATATTTTCTCGGCCCCAGATCTCCAGCGTCGCACAGCTACTACTCCTACCATTCAGGTTGTGCCATTTGGGACTATGGATCCTTTAACTTACCATAGTCAGTTTTGGAGACCAGCGATACTTCTTCTTCATCACAGCCCAGGTTCACTTCTTATGACTAGACCACCTAGCTACCCCCAAGGATATATCCACGACCCTATAGATTATCAACTTTGGGTACTCCATCTCCCAGTGATCAGTCTCTTCACCTATCATCCCTGAGACTTAGAGATTCTAGTGTTGAGGGTGTCACTCCTCTATTAACTCAGTATTATGTGCATCTTTCATCGTCCGCTTCACCTGCTTCTGTTGCTACGCCCGAGGTAACACAGGATGTCACTCAGTTAGCGCCTGGACAGCAGGACATGATTGAGAGAGTTGTGATAGAGCCTAATGGAGCCTTGTAACTTTGTACTTTTATTTGTTTATTTATTTATTGCTACATTACTAAAATATTTATGAACTAACATATTTATTATATATCTTGCATGTGGCATCCATCAAAGGATGCTACCAAGGCCCTACAAGAGAGTGTTACAAGGCTATCTAATGAGTCCTATCACTCTTAGGAAGAGATTCCAAAAAGAACTCGTCAGGCGATGTGTAATTAATTTATGGTATATATTTTTACATGTTTATTTTAAGTTAATATTTATAGTATGATTTATCTGACTAATTCTCTAACACTTATTTTTAATTTTCTATACTTTATGTACTTGGGAGCCAAAGTACAATATGGTCATTGCGACCACTTCTGAGAGAACGCCAGACCGTCTAGCTAGATCAATAAAACTCGGGATGATGAAAAACCTTCGAGTTGGTTGGATCCTCACTTATATGAATAGTTACATCTACATTAGGACTTCAACGAATTCAATGCTTTGTCCGACTAAGACCAAAAGGCTAGAGGCAATTTGAAGTATGGCTCGTTGCATATTAAAGGTATAAAGAGCGTTGGGTCTATTTCGACGAATATGGTATTATTTGATTAAATATTATTTTATTAATTATATTATTAGTTATTTATGGGAGCAAGCATTGGGGCATGTTCCATTTCGTCATGAGGTTTTTAAGAAGACTTATGTTAGAAAGAAGGATGATGAGTCAGAGCCGGATGAGTGGGTGGAAGAAATAGACGAACGAGCCTGCGTAAGCTTCTTAACACAGTTTGTATAAATATATGTAGAATATGTTTTATTCTAACTTTTATTTTTCATATATATGTATATATATCAAGTATTGGTTCTAATTCTAAATTATTTTGTAATAAGTAGTAAGACTACAAGCGGTACGTCTGTGACCTTGGTTATGAGGTCTAACTTACGCCTGAACAGTCCACTCAAATTTGGACTGAAAAGGTAGTTGGCAGGATCCACGAAGGTCGTAACTATGGGATGGGCTCTAGTAATGACATACGACGACTCTAATCAAGTTTAGAAGCTATTGAATCATTGAATCAGACTGAGGCCCTTGAGAGGTTCAGATAGATGTCATGTCTTAATAAATCACAAAACTTACAAGCACATTGACAACATCTGAGACAAGAAGGGCTTAGCTATGAGTGAACAAGTTACGGAAAATAGAGAACAAGTGTTCAACCTAGCCCGTCGGCCTTTGCTGCATCCTTTCACTCTCAATGAATCTAATGAGATTGATGAATTTATTGAAAATAGTCCTTAGTTTCTCTTTTATTTTAGTTTTAGACAATTTAGAATGTTTTGATAAACTTTGAAAGGATTTAAAACAATGTATATTATGAATTTTATTCGTTTTAATGCTTAATTGTGGTTATTATTATGTATTTTATATGTTTTAATTATTGTTGATTGTGTTAAATTGGTTATATTAAATGAAATTGAATTGAATTGAATTTTTAGTTGTAGGTGGGCAGCAGAAACTGCAGGATTCTGCAGTCAAAAAAATTGCAGAAAAAGCGACAGACAGGGTCCCAGAGTACATCACTTTTTTGTAATCTTTTATATAAAATTTTCAGACAAGGGATGGATAGGGTTCATCTGTCCGCCGCTTTTCCAAAAATATTTTTTAAAAAAAATTAGAAAAGCGACAGATAGATACCCTATGTCTGTCACTTTGTAAAAAACATATTTTATAAAATAGCAACGCCCTCCATCGCAAATTTTAGTTATTTAAAATTAATATAATAATTGTGATGTAGTCCATTGCTATTTATGAAAAAGGGGTGACAGATTGCATTGCTTATTTGTGATACAGTCTGTCACTTTTTTAAAAGCGTCGACCAAAAAAGTGACAAAATGGACCGCGTCACATTTTCGTTGATTTTGACGAAAAAGTGACGCAGTCCATCGCTTTTATCCATCATCTTTTGCTTTTTTGAGTAGTGTAGGTGTTGTTTGAATGCCACTGTGATGCCCATTGACTAATGAGGAATGAAAACCCTCAAGAATTCTCATCATCTCAACCTCAACGAAACATCAACAATAACTGTGCAAATGCGAAACAGATACGATTCACCCCAAAAGAACTTTCTCACACCAAACATGAACTTTTAGTGCTGGTGGGAAGTTATATCGAGTGGCACCATATCACTAACTAAGTAATTCGCCAAGTTTGCGAACCATGGTATTAAGTTATGTGATACGGCCAATACTCTCTCATCAGGGAACGCATCATTGATCTCCAACCCATCTTAAAACCTAGCCATAGTATCATCCCCGAGTGTGAATAGGTGGTCTGCAACTTGATTTTCCATCCCTTTCTGTCAATTGCCTCGAAGTCAAACTCTTGAAGCAGAAGTACCTATTGAATTAACCTTGGCTTTTCATCCTTCTTCGCCATCAAGTACCTTAATGGTAAATGATTTGTATGAATGATGACTTCAGTTCCCAACAAGTATGACCTGAAATTCTTAAATGTAAAGACCACTGCGGGTAACTCCTGCTTAGTGATAGTATAATTCTTTTATGTTGTATTAAGGGCTTTACTGGCATAGTAGATGGCATGTATATCTTTTATTTGTGCTATCCCAATACCATACTAAGTACTATACCACTTGCATCACATATGATCTGGAAGGGTTGAGTCCAATCCGATGCAACAATGATAGTGCCGAAAACAGTCTCTGCTTCAATCCCTCAAATGCGTTGAGACATGCATCATCAAATATGAACTTAGCATCTTTCTCAGTAACTTGCACAATAGATGAGAAATCTTTGAGAAGTCTTTTATGAACCGCTGATAGAAGTCTACATGTCCCAAGAAACTCCTCATACCTTTAATAAAGTTAGGTGGATGGAGCATCTCTATAACCTTGACCTTAGCCTTATCTACCTCAATACTTTTAATGGAGATTTTTACCCTAGCACGTTAACTTCCTTAACCATGAAGTGGCACTTCTCCCAATTTAGAACAAGATGATACCATTTACACTGCTTTAGCACATAATAAGATGCTTCGCATAATCCTCAACTGAGTCTCCAAAAACTCTACAATAATCCATGAACTCCTTAATAGTATTATTCACCATATCTAAGAAAATCAACATTATCCATCTTTATAAGGTGGTCGATGCATTCCATAATCCAAATGGCATCCTCTTGAATGCAAAGATGCTATAAGGATATCTAAAAGTAGTTTTCTTTTGGTCATCTAAAGCAATAGAAATTTGGTTATAGCCTGAGTAACCATTAAGAAACTAGTACAAGCCTTTGCCTGCTAATCGATATAGCATTCAGTCTATGAATGGCATAAGAAATTGATCTTTCTCTGTAGAAGCATCGAGCTTGTGATAATCCATATAAACCTTCCAACATATGACTAGTTTTATGGGTATCAACTCATTGCTTGCATTCAAAACCATGGGATAACTCCCTTCTTTGGAACACACAAGACCGGACTCACTTGTTTCGTTGTCAGCAATTAGATATATCACACCAGCATCCAACAACTTGTTGATTTCCTTATGCATAACCTCCTACATAGGTGGGTCAAGATGTCTTTGGTGCGCAATACTTGACTTGCAGTCATTGTCAAGCTGAATTTTGTGAGTATAAATGCCTAAGGAAATTCATGTATACAATCCTCCAAGTAGTCGCCCTTTTGAATCTCTTGAGGATCGAAACCAATGACTCAACCTTTCTGTCATCAAGATTTGATCTAATAATCTTAGGTAAAGTTTTTTTAAGTCCTAAAAACATATAACTCAAATAGACAAGAAGAGCCTTCAATTCTAACACTGGTGGCTCTTTGATGGATAGTTCAATAGGTGGCTTCTCGTGGTTCTTCAAGTATAATGGAAGTTTAAGTTGGTGTCTGTAGTACCCGTGTGATTGAAGTGATTTAATCGTCTCATCATAATCTGGGATGTTGTCACTCTCAAAGTTCATCAACACAGCCTCAAGAGTTTTGACACCTAGTCTCTCCCCTACGGATACCTCTGGTTTCATTTCATCGACACTTTTGATAATAAAGATAATGTAAAGACCCAGGCATTGTACAACTTAATTGGATCTTGGTACTATGATTCCAAAAAAGTGTTGGACCAAGGTGACACTCCATAGGAACCCTCACAGTCTGTGTGAGGCTACACGGACAATCTGGAACCTCTATGGAATGGCCCTTGGCCTTATGAGGAGTGTTTGGCCCTTAACATTAAGTTTTGAACTAAGACATGCCACACATAGACCCAACATGGACTGTGTAGCACTTCACGGATCGTGTGGTGGGCCATGTACTGACCTTCATCTTGATATTTCATAGTTTTGGACCAAGTATAGTGGCACGGCCAAGTATACGGTCCGTACAAGGTGGTATGGTCCGTATGGCCTCCCATATGTCTTACGGAGTGAAATATTTCTAAGTATTGGATCACAGCCTCAGAACTTTATCGTGGAAGATTTTTTCTAAGAGAAGTGGTACAGGCATGCACACGGACAATGTATCCTTGTACGACCCATGTAGTCCTCTGTATGGGTGATTTCATTGAAAAATTCTAAGTATGGAATTACCATATCGGACCTTCATCAAGTGAACTTTTCCAAGTGTTGGATCACGGACATGTATACGGTCCATATATCATGTCACGGACTGTATAATCCTCCATAAGGTGATATATTTTCAATTTTTCGACGCGTTTCATTAAGGATGTTTTCATAATTATGGATTATTCTAAGGGTCTTCTGTGACTTCCTATGCTGCCTAAAGACTTTCTAATGACGTAAACTTTATTCCCCTCATTCGAATTCATTCCTCACATTTAAAAATTCTCTCAAGTCTCTCTCAAAGAACTCTAGTGGGGATTAAGCTTGGGGATCAAGGAAGGTCTCTTTCTTAACTAAATTTCTTCTTGAATCTTCTACATTAGCAAAGGTATATTGGTTTGATTCTTGGTCCTTTTCAACTAAGAAGACCCAAATTCTTTTCAAGTGATTTTCATAAATTTTAGCTTACTTTAAATATGAGTATTCAACATTATTATTTACTAAATTCAATTGATGTATGGGTTATGTTTATTTATTGATTTTAAAGTGAATTACGCCCTAATATGAATAAATGCATTGAATTTATGAGATTATGAAAGTGCATGTTCCTTTAAAAGCTTGATTTGCGCATGGATAATCTATATAATTATTTAAATATGAACTTGACTTATGTTTTACTTGAATTTCATAATATATTATTGATTTAAGTTTGAATCTCTATTACCCATGTTAATCTCACTTATTGATGGAATATGCATAAATGACTATGGTTTTTATGAAGTTTATGAAGTGGGTTAATCCCAATTATGTCTATATATATGATTGTTATAAGATTATGTTATGACAAGAATGTCATCACATAAATATCTATGATTAAGGCTCATTGAACAAGTATGTGTATTCACACCACTGTGTCTAAGGAGATATTACTATGCATGAAAAATATTCATGAAGAATGTTTTGGCTTTTTAGCCTATTATGCATGATTATGAAGAATATGATTTGGCCTTTAAGCCTAACAATGCATGTAAATGACTTGAAAATCTTATGTCTCCTTTAGAAGAATGTGTGTGTG
>JAABOM020083793.1:0-30974 GCA_011800125.2 Solanum clarkiae | reverse complement strand
TGATTGTCATAAACCTATATCTTTGAATTGAATATTTTCATGAGATATTGCATAAACCCTACTTATTATTTCATAAAGATTGTGTGAATAAAGATGTGGATCGAGTCTAGAGCCTTGATTGAGAATGTTGATACAGATTGTGAATGTAAGAATGATGATAGATTAATAGAACTTGATATTCCCTTGAGTCTCCATAAATAAACTCTAATGATTTGTCTATTTGATTATTCCCTAATAATGATTTCTAAGTCCTAAATTGAACGAATTGAAGGTTGATGATAATGAATTGAGAACCTCAAAGAGGTAGAATGTAATCTTAAAGAAATATTCCCAACTACTCGAGTTAATGAACGAATAATGAATTAATGTCTTAGTCCAAAGGAGACTAAATGATGACAAAGGATGGATATTAATGTTTATGAGCATGTTGAGTCTATGGGAGAAGTATCGAATATCGAAATGAGTAAGAGGGAGTCCCACTCGCACTCATAACTACGTGACTAGTGTAGGTGAGGATTGACCGTGAGCAACGGATGTTTCCTCAGTCCCAAAAGAGGACTTAATATTATTTCTACTTTGGATCCAATAATGTATGCCTTCTACCCCGGGAAGGTACTGGACGGATGTCGCAACAACATCGCTTTATTGTATCATCACTAGCTCATAGGTAATGGGTATATTTCCGAGAAACTCCAATATAGGTTTTCTCTTGATAGTACTCTGATGTTAATGTAATGGTATAAGGTGATTGATGTGATGGGTCATTTGTCTACTCTTTGTTTTTCCTTTAGATAGACATTTGACATATTTATTGGGTTCTACATTGAGTTGATTATTATTTCTATATTATTCTACCTGTTTCGATTTCACTCAACTATTTTACATACCAGTACATTCCACATATTGATGTTCCCCTCTGGGACTGCATCATTTCATGATGTAGATACAGGATTTGGAGATCGTGAACAGGATTTACATACCAGTACATTCCACTCATGATGTATAAACCTACTATGAGTAGCCAATTCTTCATACTCTGTGGTTGTAGCCATAGACAATGTTTTAGTTCTTGATTTTTGGCATTTATGAATGATTTCTTTTGACTACTCCTATATTTCTTAAATCTATAATTCAGAGCCTGATCAACTAGGGAGTAAACTTGTTGTCTATTATTGATTCGAGAGATGTGGGAATAGATAAAACACAATAGTGTAGGGAGCTTGTTCGACTAGGAAACTAGATTGATTCGTGTAAGGGAGACCCGTGACAACTACCTTTACACCTCTATTTTAGGCAAAATTATCTTTTCACTGTTTTTCTTAATCTTTTATTTTATTTTTAATTTAATTAGTGTCAAGATTCTCTTTTAAATTAGATTTTTTTATATATATTTATAATTCACTCTTGATTTAGATTTTATATATATAATTGTCTAGGTTATGAAAGAAAAAGGAAAAATATTATCATTATTTTTCTAATATTTAAGACTTTGAAATAAACTAAAGTTTTGATTATCAAATATTTTGTTAATAAAAGTGTATAAAATAATTAAAATTATGTTGAAACATTAAAATACTTCTTTTATATTTAGGAATCTTTTTAAAATTAAATGTTAATCAATTAATTAATTATTTTAACTCCTAACTATTCAATTTCAAATTATTATTTTATGTATTCATAAATCATTAATATATTTCTATATTATAATTAATTGAATTGATCTTCTCATCTTTATCAGCTTATAATAGATTAAATTATTGTATCAAATTAATCTCATTTATTTAATTTTGTTTATATGAATATTGTATTTATTTTAATGATAAATATTTATATCTAATTTTATATTAACACGACACATTTATATTTATTCCATATTAAAAGCAAGAAGATCCACCGTTGTATCAAATTAATATCATTTATTTAATTTTGTTTATAGAAATATTGTATTTATTTTAATAATAAATATTATTTATATTTAATTTTTATATTGACACGAACATTTATATTTATACCATATTAAAAGGAAGAAGCTCAAACTAATATCATTTATTTAACTTTGTTTTTATAAATATTGTATTTATTTTAATGTTAAATATTGTTTATCATTTATCTTTAGTTTTTATATTGACATGAACATTTATATTTATGCCATATTAAAAACAAGAAGATCCATTACAAATTTTGAGTAAATCAGATAAAACGCTAGCTTGAACCTCCGACCTTGTGGTTAACAACCACACGCTCTAACTAACTGTGCTATTCCAGCTTCTTGTTATTTCTTTCAAACTACCCCTTGTTATCGCTTGTGTCTCTTCTTTTTTTTTTTTTTCCAATCACTTCTTTTGTATGTGAAACATTTCAAATTCATTTTTTTTCCTCTTAATTTTTCTCCATTGTACATAAAATGTATTTGCATAACATAGACGTTCTTCGTCTTCATCAGGTTTCATATAATTTATAATACATTATTAGTGCCTCATTTATTTGATTCCTAATGCTTCAGATTTGTTATAACTCTAGCTTTGATCAATGATCTTCCTAGCCGAATTTTTTTTTCTTTTTTTTTTTGGTGTGAGTTAATAATTGTCAAAATTTAACATTAAGACAGAAAATAGCTAAAATGCTTATCTAGAACCAAAATAAACTCACTACCTAATTAATCAGGAACCATTCAACAGATATGGTGGTTTAAAGTAAAACTTCAATACGAGGCTTTAAAGTTTCGTTTCAAAAGAGAATATATATATATATATATACAAAAAAAAAGTAAAAAGTTTAAAAAAAAATAGCGCATGTTTTATTTACATAAAAAATAGTCTCAAATTAATGAAACTATACATGATTACACAATATAGTTTGTCAAAAGTTAAAAAAAGTAAACATTATTACACAATGTATATTACTTATACATGAAATATAACTAAATATACACTATGATACACAAATATACATTGACTATACATACTTATATAATGAAATTTTTTTAAAAAATTATTTTAAGTAAAATGTCCCTTAGTGTAATTTGCGCTTTTAAAAATCCATAAATATAATTTTACTTAAAGTCTATTTTTCTAGTTTATTATATGCAAAGTTGTTAACAACAATTTTAATCAAATGCTTTCTTTTTTAAAAAAAAATATCTTACTTATACACCCAAATCTTTTAACAAGGTATGCCCTATAACTTACCTTGTTTTCCCTTTCCCCGTACCCACCTCTCTCTATATATTCTCTTATATAAAAATACGAGGGAATTAGGCAGCAAACATACTTTTCTCTGTTGACGTGTCTTTTAGAGATGTTTGCTTTTTTTTTTTTATTCATTATATGAGGTTTATAAAAATATTTTGTGGTTTTTATAATTTAATTTTTTTAAATAGCTGCTTACGCCAACTATAATTTTACAATATTATCTAATAAATAATTTTTTCAATTGCTTTAACTATAATTTTACTACATCACCCCGATCAATTATTTTAAGTAAATACTAAAATTAGGATAAAATAAATTTCTCTTTAAACTAGAAAAATAAAATTCAATATTAAAATCACTTAATCATTAAATTTAAAATTTAATCAATATTAATAATATATTTATTGGATATTAATTTTACACTTAGTGAGAAAATTTAATTAAGTCGGCAGCTCTCCATCGATGTGCTTGCTTGAGCTTTTTGCTTCCTCTTATACATTATACGGAGTTCGTAAAAATATTTCGTGATTTTTTAATTTAATCTTTTTAAGGCAGCTGCTTATTTCAACTAATGATTTTACCATATTACCCATAATAAATAATTAAACTATTTTAATATCTTTTCGAGATTATATTTGTATCTAAAAGGAAGTACTACAAATTATATATAAAAATTTAAATTTACTTAATCATTAAATTTAAATTTTAATTAATATTAATAATATTTATTAGATATTAATTTTACACTTCATGAGAAAATTTAATAATGTTTAATTATATCATTAAGAAATAAATTTATAAATAATTATTGAGCCTGTGTAATGCACGAAATCTTCGTAACTAGTATCAATACAAAAGAGAGTTGATACACTTCTAATTTTTTCTTAATATTATCAATTCTTAAAAATAACGCATTCAAGCATATAACATAACAAAATGGAATATCACTATAATGTCATATCATATCAGTGTCTTAGACAACAGTAATACCCAAATAACATACGTTACTACTAGTTACTATCTTATATGTACTCTTGCACCCACTTTGGATGTAGTGAATAATGCCTCCATAAAACTTCATCAGACACTAAAATTTCAATTATTCCATCATTAATGATTATAGCTTCATTGAAATTGCAGTGGCAATTGAAGTATATTATTGAAAAATACCATTGCAAACCACGACAAAAAGATATTCAAACTGCGGAAGTTTAATATCGAAGGTAAGCTAAAATCCCCCGAAAATTGCATTAAGAGCCTATTTGGAAAGTTCCCATATAATTGGAAATTAGTGTAATTGAGTATAATTACATTCTTTAGCAAATTTGGTAGACCAAGTAATTTACTTGGTATGAAAGGAAATGTGTAATTAAAGTAGTGTAATTGCACTCTTCAATTCCCATGGAAGGACTAGGAATTAGGTGCAATTATATGATATAACATCAAGTTTTTTATCTTTCCTTTTGAAATATATTTTTTATGTGGAATATGAAAATGCAATCCGTCCTTTTTCTTTTATTTGAGCATTTTCATTTCTAGCAACATTCTAAGATTTTTGAGTAAATTCTCTTTTTTGTAATTCTTTTTAATATTTTGATGTCTTGATAAATTATTTTACGTATTTAATTTTTGTGTTTTCCTTTATTAATTTTTTAGAATTAATTTTTAAAATTTTTGGTAATAATAATAAACTAGATCTTATGTAGCCTACATAAAATAAAAAATAAGTGATAATATTATTTATTTAAGATCTAATTTGTTAAATTAAATATGTAATTACATTTGTCTAGTGTAATGGTCCAACGGATATGGCAAACAAAACTATTTTAGGTACTACATCCTGTTCCCAATAATTCAAGTGGTCACGTCCATTTGATAAGATAACAATAATAATAATAATAATCACCATATTTTGTCTTCCAATTATTTAAAATAAGCTCTATATTTTGTCCTCCAATTATTCAAGATACATGATGTTTTGTCTCTGCTCTCTTCCCTTTAAATATCTGAGTTTTTCATACTAAGAGCAAGCAGAAGAAAATTTAGGAAGAACATATATAGAAAGAAGAGAATTCACGATCATCAACTCCATAAATACCATTTGTGTGGTTCCGGCATTGAGATAGGTTTGCCTATCCTTCCTTGAGATTGGGAGTGAGTTATTGAATATTTATATTTTATAATTTATGGAATGAGATCGCGTTATGCGCTGAAAATTTTTCTTATGGTATCTAAGTGGAAAACTTAAATTATATATATGCAGTTATTTCAGAAGTATGAAAATACTAACTAAGATGAGAAGAATAAAGCAATTGAAATCTTTGAAGAAGAAAATAATAATTGAAATCTTTGAAGAAGAAAATAATATTTTCTTACCATTATTCTAAATAATAGCCATAAGTCTTTGAATGTGGCAAAGAAGACAACGCTAACGATTTAAGCTGATTATACGAGAAGATAGGAAGCTTTTTTTTTTTTTTTGAAAGAGTGTAGTCTTAAGGAAATAGACCTAACTTAACTTAGAGGAGAAATGAAAGAATAAAGAATTATGAAGATGAAGAAAGTTGTGATAATGTATGTGAATTAAATATATAAAGAAAAATTGTAACAAGGGAGAGTGCATGTGTCACTCACATTTCGTTCTACTTTGTATATAGGAGCCTAGACAAGCATAGGAATACATATAGAGCGTTTTTGTGTATTTTAAGATAGCATGATATTATCCTTGTTAAAATAATATAGGAGCACCACCTCAAATTATTAACCAAAATATTTATATATTGAATTATTAGCTCTATCCGATTGAATAAATATTGCAGAGTTTGTCTACCACGCGTGAGTTATTAAGTTCATATTCAATTGAATACAAAGAAGGCTATAATTGTTTGTCATATATTATTTATAATTATTAATATAATATTAACTTAAATCCATTAAGCTATATGCTTGAATTTTCTTCTATAATCTTTTACTTATAATTCATTTTAGCCCCAAACCTCTTCATTTTTGTGTCAAATTAATTCTACAAGTTAGTCACACTATCTAGTTTAACTCATAAAATTTGTACTCGAAAAGGATAAATAAAAATATTAATTATAAGATAAATGATGACCAAAAATATATACTTTTGACATAATATTGAGCATAAAATTGAGAATCGTGACTAAGAGAGAAAATGATAATTTTTAAAACGTGATGGAGAAATTTTAAAGAAAGCAATATCCCAAAATGTATAAAAGAGGGTGAATACATAATTACTAACCTGGAGAACTTTGATAATTATTGTACTTATTGAGAGAAATATTGTTTCTATAACTGTGTCTTGACTGCATGCATCCTCATACTACATGTTATGTTATTTTGTAAAATTGTGAATGGTGACTCGTATTATGAGTCCTTGACCACACTCACTTAGGTGGCAAGGTAGTTGATACAATGTGATTCGTATCATGCGTCCTTGACCATGCTCACTTGTGATTGGGGCCGCCAAGCCCAACAAAAGAGGCTCTCGAAAGAGAGCTTTTGACCTTTTTTTCTTCTTTTAGAAATAGGGAAGTTCGAAGGGATGTCTTGGAAGGGACAATAAGGAAACTCGACTTGAACAACACGTCTCCAGAAAAGCTTTTTTTTGAGGATCCGACAACTTATGCAGGAACTTTCCAACAGACCGCTTGTTGCTTCCACAGCTAAGAAGGCTTTATTTGAATAGCTTTAAAAGAGTGGGAGAAAGGGGACGCATGAGCGTTGGATAATGGAAAAAAGGTAGAATTGCTCGGGACCTAGTGATCGATTCTTTTTCTTTTATATAGGTAGGGTTTGGCAGTGACTCTACTCCTTAAAGTGAAGAATCGAGTCCTTGGCCATGAGTCAGGTGGTAAGGTAGTTGATATATTGAGATGATATACGAAAGGCTGTGCGACAGTCTTGATTCCATCTTGTATTGCATTGCATGTCATATCATTACATTACTTGTAGTAGTTTTGGATTAATTTAATTATATGTGAATTTTATTCGCGTTGAGCTGTATAAATTTGTGGCACTGGTGCAGGATGGGTTTTTGTTGCGGGTGAAAATATTCATAAATTATTTCATAGTTTATTCAATTTCTAATTTCCAATTGGTTAAATCTACTGGGTACATATTATGTGTACTCAACCCTACTTCTTTTTCCACTGCGGATTCTTGTGAGAATTACCCACGCAGTAGTTGATTTGCTCGCTTAATCGGATCTCGCTAAATCTAATGGTGAGACTCAAGAGCTTCGAGTCCCATTAGATTCTATCTTAGTTGTATAGTCTTTATTTCTATTCGAAGACTATAATGTACTTATTCCATCAGTACTTATGCATTTAGATGCTCTTTAAACTCGTGACACCAGGTTCTGGAATATGTTTTTTATCTATTGAACTTTTTCGTTAAATGTATTTTATCTTCGAGTTTGGAAATTTATTTGGCTCCGTAGTCATAATCCTATTTTGGGTTGTGACATCTAGCTAAACAAGACAATGAGAATTAAACTGTACTTACACTTTGACAAACAAATAGGACAGTGAAATTATCAGGATGTGTAATTACAGGGTATGTAATTACTACCCTACTAATTACACCAATTCCAATTACCAGGTGGCTTTCCAAACAGACCCAAAATACAGGGGGTTTAGAAGTTTCCAAAAAATAAAAATAAATAGCGGATATTTATAACTTTTGATATTTAGAAAGAGAAAAATTTAAGTAAATAGCGGGGATTTAAAACACTCGCCATCTGAAAATATTATTTTAAATATGAAACGTAACATAGATAGTTTTATATTGTATTGTTTATACTGTGTTTATTTTTTTAATATTAAATTAATTAGAATATAAAAAATGTCATTTAATATTTTAATATTAAAACAATTAAATACAGTATTTTAATATTAAAATATCAAATGAACTGTATTTATTTTTTTTAAACTATGAAATGTGACATTTTAGATGTTTATACTGTATTTAATTTTTAAATATTATATACTGGTGCTTGAAATGTCATTTAATATTTTAATATTAAACATCTAAAATGTCATTTAGTTGGAAAGTTTCTTATTGTTTTAAATTTAAACATCTTCACTTCTCTATTATTATTGATTGGAAAGTTTCCTATTATTTCGTAATATTGCTTCACGGCTAATAGCAACTTTCCCATTATTTTAAACGTCTAAAACACAAAGTTCTAGACTTTTCCGTCACTTTTCTAGACTTCTCCCTCACTTTTCATTCATTCTACACTTCTCCGTCACTTAGTTGCACTGTGACACCACCACGTTGCCACGGCTCCATCACTTCAACTACCTCACCAGATTTGGAATTGGAATAGGTATTTAAGGTTATTTTTTTCACTTCTCTTATCTCTTTGGATTTTTTCATCTCAGTCTTTCGGATCGAAAAGTTTTGTACAACTTACTATTATATTCACTAAGTACAAATTATTGTTGTATTCACTATCTCAATTGGGCCTTTCGGCCTATCATCTCATCGACTCGATTCTCAGCTCAAGGCTTAGATCAATCAGTAGGAGGAAGTCGATAATAAAAATCTCTAGAATTCAATTATGAATACTCAGGGAACCATCAAGTTTTAGCTACCTATCATCATGCTCACATCACAATCAAAATCAACATTTTCAACTCAAGGCTCTAGGCTCAATCCCTAGGTTCGTTCATGCATTTTTTTACAAGGTAACATATAGGGTTCATCAGAATAATTCATGTAAAACATTTATTCAATAAGTAAATTTTATGTTGATACCAACATATGAAAATACATATAATGTATAAATTTTCAAGAAAACATTCAAGAAACATGCATAGAGACTCAATATACTCACTTTCTTTCCATTACCATCAATTGGGGCATGTGGAAGAACAATTTCATACCATTAGTTTAGTCTTACATACCTGCTATGGAGTTTGACAATCAACTTTTCAAGAAGTTAGCCTGAATCCTATGAACCCTATCTCTTTCTCCTCTTTATCGCTCAAGGTCTCCACTTAGTTTTTGTGTAAGGGACTTTAGAATAGGTTTTGAAACCCTTTTAGGCCAAAAATGACTTATATTGGTCGTGGATTAAGTCTAGGAGGGATGGAAAAAAGTCTAGAATGACTCTCAAAAGATTTAAAATTTTGAACTTCAGTGGAACAAGTCGAGGAACCAGGTCCGCGACATGGACCTGTCACGTATGTCACGCCCCAGGAGGGTACACTAGGCGTAATTGGCACTCAGAGACTATTGCTAGTCCCCAAGCGAACCATCTCGCCTCATTACATTCGTTCTTTCATTAAAACTAGTGGAAGATGTAAAAATAATTGAAACACCCCACACTTGCCTAGGAATTCTCCCATAATCGTAATTCCCTTATATCTCAAATAGGAGATATTTAAACACCCCGCTACATAGCTTGAAAAGATCCTATGATGCATTTTTTCAATATCTCAAAATCCGTGCAGAATTTTGCAAATTGGCTTCATATTCTTGTTCAGAGGAAAAAATTGCACGGGTAAATAAGTACCTACAAGGTGTATTTTATCCGTGTTAAGAAAAATAATTTTTCGTGAAACTTCGCAAAAACAGTAGCTGTCCGCGACGCAGACTTGACTCAGACTAGTTAAAAAATTTCCAAAAATTGTTCTTTTAATCCAGGGCAATTGGGTAATAACCTTATACATATATACACGAAAATCCCTCATTCTCTAACCATTTTGAGCCCTAAAAACCAACCAAACACCTCTCGAAATCCTCTCTAATCTTCATCAAATTCTCCATCTATTCTCAAGGTTTTCAAGAAGCCTTATTGGAATTCAAGGAAACCAGGTCAAGCTCCAAGTCCTCCTCAAGATTCAAAAGTCCCAAAACGCATCCAAATCTAAGGATTTCATTCAAGCTTCAAGTCTCCATTTCAAATCTTCTTCAAGAAACTCTCCGAAGTCAAGGTATGTGGGTTTCTTTCATAGGTTCATTTGACCCATGATTCCCAAGCTTTATTTTCTTAAAAATTACATGATTTAAAGATGATTTACTCATGGGTCTTATTTTATTATGAAATCCCTGCACACTATGTTAGGATTTATGAAATTACTATGTTTTGGTTAATGAATCTAAGATCTATTGTGGGATTTGATGAAGTGTTTTGATGTATATTACTTGGGAGTGTTACCAAGTATCTATTGATGGTTTTATATTGGATTTTATAGCATGATAATACTCTTGAATTGCGTGGTTTTACACTAGCATAACACACCCGCCAAGTGTATAATAAAATACCTTTTTAAGGATTCTTTAAGTTTTGCTGAGCTATTGGTTGAGTTATGATTTAAGTGACTCTATGATGATTATGATCTTTCTAAAGATGTGTTTAAATCATGAAAATATTGATGATATTGTAGGGACGGATTAAGCCCCTTTCTTAAGATTATACCTCTTGTGAGCCTTTGATGCTGGTGTTAATGAAAAGGCAATGTTGATGATGACCCATTCTTATGATTGAAGTTAGGCTCACCATTTGAGGTCAATGATGTTGAGAGCTACTCGCGGCATGTATCTATGTTTATTGCAAGTTATTAAATTATGATTATCTTATATATTTCATGGTATTAGACTTAGCACCAAGTGGACTAGAGGCGAGTCCCCAATTCCGTAGGTGAAGATATTAGAGGCGAGTCCCCAAATCTCTAAGAGGCAAGTACCCTAAATATAAGAGCTTGAGGCGAGTACCCGAGTCCTGGCTTGAGGCGAGTGCCCAAATCCTATCTTGAGACGAGTATCCGAGTCCAAGAACTAGAGGCGAGTACCCGATTCCCACAAAGCTTAGTCGATCCATTTAGGCATTAGGAGGTTTACCTTGCCAAGTAACTTCCCCTTTTCTTCCGATGTGGGGTTGACATCGAGATTTCAAGTTGTAGCTCACTTGGTCTTATTTTATGTCGGTTAAGATTTCTTCCCACACTATGTATTATGAACTATACAAGTTGATTTGGATTGTAAGCATGGTTTTACTTCAAAATATCATTCATATATGTCATATTGTTAATATGTCATTCATAGCTTATGATTATGCATTATACCTATGATGTCTATCTTTGTCACATTACATCCCACATACTTAGTACATTCAAACATACTAACGCGTACTCTATGCCTATATGATGTCACCATGTAAGAACTGGTGCACCGCTTGATCATCCACCTTCTCCACGTGGCTAGTACGATTGTCTCTCAAGCTTGTTGGTGAGTCCTCCATTCTGGAGACGTTGCTTATGATCTTTTACTATGTACTAAGATTATATTTCCTTTATTTATGTATTGACTATGAGGTAAGCTCGATTGTTTGTTGTGGCCCCCGCACTTATCCATGTAGTAGAGGTGTTGTTGGACATATTATATATCTATGTTATGAGACTTGACTCTCTTGTTTCTTGATTTTATGATATGGAAGTTTACCTTTAGTCCCAATTCCCTCGATTATGCTCATCTCTCATTGTCATTTTAATTGCTTCTGCGACCAAGGATGTGTAATGATATGCTATGAGGCTTGTTTAGGTTCCTTTGGGTTTCCCATTTGCTGGTCACATTTAGGCCCTAGGCTTGGTTGTAATAGTATAACAGTGTGCACTCTATCCTATCACATTTCCATGAAAAAAACATCGGCCATAGGCCACAGGGCTAGTCATCAATATCTATCAGTGTCATAGAATGTAAAGAAAACTCAATTTAGTAAAGGAAAAGGGGAAAAGAACCCCAACATCAACCCATCATCTCTCTATATCTATGAAGCCTCTATAGCTAACAATCTAAGAAGGTACCATGATAGGCCATGACTACCATAAACCCATAACGACTTGAATCATAAGCAAAAAAAAAAATATAAGACATACTTCGAATGTAGAGGAGGACTCACCAAATTTCTGGAGCTAGAAGTTTGGATCTCAACTATTTATCTTCTGAAATCATCTATCTACTGAATCTAGATCATAAAATGATGCACAGCCAGAGTGACATCTGTACGTGGAATGTGCGGTATATAAACGGGCTAAAATTAAGCAAAATAAACAGGATAACATGGAAACATTAACTCATCAAATATTCATCTCATCTCAGAATAACGAGTAGATACTATCACATTTAACATCAGTCAAGACCCATGTCATCACATCAACATCTAAGTACTATCAAGAGGGAACCTATATGGGAATTTCTCGGACCTACAACTATCATCTGTGAGTAAGTGATAATACAACGAACCAATGTCATTGCCATATCTGCCCAACACTCTGTTGGGGTAGAGGATTTTTGGATCCAGAATAGAAATAACACTAACTCCTCTTTTGGGACTAAGGAAGCATCTGTTTCTCATGGCTGAATCGTCACCTACACTAGCCACGTTGTTATGAGTGCGAGTGAGACTCAATTTTATCCATTTCAGTACTCAATACTTCTCCCATAGACTCAACATGCTCATAAACATTAATATCCATCCTTTGTCATCATTTAGTCTACTTTGGACTTGGACATCAATTCATTATTCACTCATTAACTCAAAGAATTTGGAAATATTCCTTTAAGATTACATTCAACCTCTTTGAGGTTCTCAATTCATTATCATCAACCTTCACTTCGTTCAATTCAGGACCCGCACCACAACTAACAAATACAATCATGTGATTAAGGCTCTAGACAATAATTCTTAGGTTCATTGTTGGACTATTATATAGGATTTATATACTCATACAACTCATTTGTTTTGAAACATTTAAACAAGTAATCCAGTTATGATAATCATCACATTGAAGAATATATATATATATATATAAGATAAAAATAGTTTCCATTAAAACATTAAAGAAATATATAGACAAAACTCATCACCTTCAACCATCAATTCACTACAATTAGGGGGCATATGGGAGAATGCTCTTAGGCGTATTTATACGCCTAATTAGCCAAAAATACCCATAAATAGAGATGAGTTGGAGGGTAAATTCATAGAGTCTAGGTGTTTTATTTTATTTTTCTCTTATTTTGCTAACATTAGGCCAAGTGTGCCGATTGGTTGTGTTTGTGTAGGATTTTGCTTTAATTGGAAAAGTCCAGAGTAAACCTGGATTTGAAGGAATAACATAACTCGAAATTTGAGAGAGGAAAGTCAGTAGAAGCAACAAGAAGACTAAAGTCCACGTGGTAGACTTGGGACAAAGTTGTGGAAGCTGAAAAATGCAGAAAAAGGCGCAAAGTTGAAAAATGTACAAGGTCCACATCGCAGACCTGTGCAAAAGATATGTAAAAGTTCCTAGTCAGCAAATTAAGTGAAAATCTAGTAAACACAAGGGGTCTGCAGTGCGGACCTGAGGACAGGATGCGGAAAAATCGAGTTACAGGATTTTTAATATTATTCTATCATAGACTTTAGGTTTACATTCTGTTTGAGGCAAGAAACTCAGTAGAGACGATGAAGAACCTTTCTCTTAGCGTATTTTGGTTAGTTTAATCTTTATTCTGTGGGTTTAAGTATTTGTAATATCATTCATGGTGTATTTTATTACTATACTATCTATATTCTGGGGTTGTAGCCACAGACAATGTGTAGTTCTTGACTTTAAACATCTATGAATGGGTTCTTTTAATTATTCATATGCTATTTTTATCTATATTTCTGAGTTTGGACAACTAGGGAGTACATTAGTTGTTCACTCTGGATTCGAGAGATGTTGGAGCCGATAGAACGCAATACTATAGGAAGCTTATCTAACTAGGAAACTAGGTTGATTCATGTAAGGGAGACCCATGACAACTACCCTTACACCTCGCTCAACTGATAATACGAGAAGATAACTTTAATGCATTTTTATTGGTCTGTCTATCCACACTCAATGATGTAGTTAGACAGTCAACAATGGTAGACTGACAGAGGCATGAAACCTTGTTTAGTAATTTAAACCCCGTAAATCAGTAATCAAGAAACCATACATAGATAAACATTGTTAAGACTAATTAGAGTCATAAAAGCTACAACCCTGGAATTGGTCGTTAATTAATATCTTGTCAGTAAAATTTAGATTAATTTAGAAAAAAATTCATTCTTTATAATTATTTCACTTGTTTCCACAAATTTATTTACCAAAAGCACCGTAAACATGATAACTAAGATTGGTTTCTGATTTTATTCAGATCCTTTGGGTTTGACAACCCAACTCTTTAATTATCGCCACTATATTACTTGTAAGACCACGTAAACTTCCGTGTGCTTGGGAAGAAACAAGTTTTTGTCACTATTGTCGCAGATTTGAAATGAATTAACTTATTATCTGAGGTATCTTGTTCTGTGGTATTCGCTACATTTGATTTTAGCAGTATTGTTTTGCAGGTAATTGATTGATAAGCTGGAGGATCAGGACTCCTATTTCCATTAATCGAAGAGGAGAGCAGGGGTTTTGTTCCAAACACTGTCGATTGAACTTATTGGATAGAAGGATCAAGAGGATAATAAGAAAGAAGTTGATCCTATTAGAGAAGACATGACGGACAATAATGCACCTGCACCACTAGGACTAGTAGCCACACCACCAGCACCGAGGCCAGTGAGGGATGTGGCAATCCTGAGAACCACGAATGTTATGAGCTGCTTTGTCAAACCTGAGCCTGGTGGATGGTCGGAACTGAAACAGAACATGGTCCAAATGCTACACTCTACTGGACAGTTTACCGAGCTACCACATAAACATCCATAAGTTCATCTTTATAATTTCTTAGAGAATGTTGATACCTTCATTCCTATGGAGGTGAATCGTAACTATGTGAGGATGACTTTATTCCCCTTTTCATTGTTTGGGGAAGCCCACAGGTAGTTGCAAATTGATACACTAAACTCCATTACATTATGGGATGATTTGGCTCGTAAGTTTCTCACCCGATTCTTCTCATCGGGCAATACATCCAAACTCAGAAGTGAGATCCTGGGCTTCCAGTAGAGGTCTGGGAGAATCTATATCAAGTGCGGGACAAGTTTAAAACCCTTTTAATAATTTCTCCACACCATTGTCAGGCTAAGGAGGTACAGGTCCATACTTTTATTGAAGGATTGGAACCCAATACCAAGATTCTCCTTGATTTAGCTTTAGGAGAACAAGCATTGGAGAAGACATATGATGAATTGTATGCTTTTCTCAATAGAATTGCTCAAGGAAACCCATAATAGAATGGATGATCTAGCCGACCGACAGTCCAAAAGCAGGCCAGTGTATTAGAGATTGATACAATAACAAGCCCACAAGCTCAAATGGCGGCTATGCAAAACATGATGATCACAAACTTTAACTTGGCTTTGGGTCTAAAACAGCAAGCACCGGTGGCGATAGGTCAGCAAGCAGCCCCCATCAATATGGTATAACAGCAACAAACAAGCTGAATCCTGTGAAGCGAATCCAGAACCAGTGAACTTTATGGGGAATGCTAACTGAGGGGGCTATCAAGGATTCGGGAACATATATAACCCAAATTAGAGGAACTACCCAAATTTCTCATGGGTAGGAAACCAGCAGAATCATCGATCACCTGAGCAGAGACCACAGGGTGGTAATGCTTATAAGAATCAGCCGGTACAATAGCCTGCAAGATAGGCAAATCCAAACACTATGACTGATAGTGAGGTATTGAGGCAAATTCTGGTGAACCATAACATAAAGGAAGAAGAGATTTGAAGGAATAAGCAGGATCTCCAGAATTTGGAAAAGCCATTGGGATAGTTGGCCAACTCCATAAATTCTAGGCCTCAAGAGGGCCTACCAGGTTACACTGATCCAACTCGAAGCAAGTAAATGCAGTCAGCACTAGGAGTGGAAGGCCCTTGACTAAGTTGGTCCCTAAGAAAAAGAATGGGGATGACCAGAATGCTGCACAGAATAATGAGGTTGGCAATCCCAGCACAACCACTGATGAGGCAACTCCACTGCCAAAACCTCCTCCTCCATTCCCACAGAAGGCAAAGAATAAGAAGGAGGATGACTACTTCTAGAAGTTTATCGGGCTGCTAAAGTAGGTACAAATTAATTTAACCTTGATTGATGTTTTGCAGGAAATCCCAAAGTACGCCAAGTATGTCAAGGACATTGTTGTAAAGAAAACCAAGTGGGCTGAATATGAGACTGTGGTACTTACAGAGATGTGCAACTCCAAAATTCTGAATAGATCACACTTGCCAGCTAAGTTAAAGGATCCAGGAAGCTTCAGTGTGCAAGTAACTATCGGGAGTTTTCTGAATGCGAGGGGCTTGTGTGATCTGGGAGAAAGCATCAACCTCATACCCAACTCTTTGTTCTTGAAGTTGGGGCTTGGAAGGTCGAAGCCCACCACCATTGTGTTACAACTAGCAGATCAATCCATGGCGAGACCAGATGGTGTTGTTGAGGATGTCTTAGTCTAAGTGGGATCACTTATCTTACCCGTGAACTTTGTCATCTTGGATTTTATGCTGGACCCTAAGGTCCCATTTATACTTCGGCGCCCGTTCCTAGCTGCAAGAGGGGTGTTAATTGATGTTGCAGTAGGGAGGCTCACCATGAGAGCCCATGATAAAGTGGAAGTATTCAAAGTATACAAAGCTTTGAAGCTACCGGGTATGTATGAAGATCTAGCAGCTATCACAGTGATAGACACTGCAGTTGCTCTAAGCCAAGTTGAAATCACAAACCCACTAGCTCGGGTGTTGCTAAATCAAGGGCTAGTGGATAATGCTGAGGCCCAAGAAATTGAGAGTGTATTAAATACTCACAATGTAAGTATGCTAAAAAAGATGGCTGAACCATTAAAAAGAGTGTTGGGACCATCACCCAAACCCTCAGTTGAAGAGGCTTCTCAGTTGGAGTTGAAGTAGTTGCCATCACATCTCAGGTATGAATTCCTTGGTGAAAATAATACATTACCTGTAATCTTGTCTGCTTCATTGACTGCAACCCAGGTAGAAGCTGTTGTGGGGGTCCCGAAGAAGAGGAAGAGAGCAATGGGCTGGCAAATATCAAACATCCATGGCATCAGCCCAGCCCTATGCATGCACAGAATCTTTATGGAGGAGGGTCACAAGCTAGTGGCCCAACAACAGAGAAGGATGAATCCAATCGTGAAGGAATTAGTGAAGAAAGAATTCATCAAGTGGTTGGAAATAGGGATCATCTTCCCCATCTCAGAAAACAAATGGGTAAAACCTGTATAATATGTCCCCAAGAAAGGTGGGATGGTAGTCGTCACCAACAAAAAGAATGAGCTAATCCCAATGAAAACAGTGACAGGGTGGCGTATCTGCATGGATTACAGAATATTGAACGATGCCACAAGAAAAGACCATTAACCCATGCCTTTTATTGATCAGATGCTGGATAGACTCTCTAAGGAAGAGTATTTTACTTCTTGGATGGGTACTTCGTGTACAACCAGATAACCATTTCACTTGAGGACCAGGAAAAGACAACCTTCACATGTCCATATGGAACATGTGCATTCAAATATGCCCTTTGTTTTTTGCAATGCACCAGCTACTTTCCAAAGTTGTATGATGGCCATATTCCACGACATGGTAGAGGATTTTGTGGAGGTATTCATGGATGACTTCTCTGTCTTTGGCGAGTCTTTTGAGAACTGCCTTTAGAATCTAGACAGAGTACTGGCGAGGTACGAGGAGACTAACCTCGTTCTTAATTGGGAGAAATTTCACTTCCTATTTAAGGAGGGGATAGTCCTAGGCCACAAACTATCCAAGAAGGGGTTGGAGGTAGACAGAGCAAAAATTAAAGTGATTGATAAGTTGACCGCACCAATTTCAGTCAAAGGAGTCTGGGGCTTTCTAGGATATGTGGGGTTCTACCACAGTTTCATTGAGGACTTCTTGAAGATTGCTAAGCCGCTTTGCACCCTGCCGGAGAAAGAGGTACCATTTAACTTTGATGATTCTTGTTTGTAGGCATTTAAATTGTTGAAAAAAAGTAGGTGGAGGCTCCTTTCTTGGTTGCACCTGACAAGGAGCTCCCCTTTGAGTTAATGTGTGACGCCAGCGATACAACGGTTGGTGTGGTACTTGGATAGCACAGAGACAGAGTTTTCCACTCCATATACTATGCCAGCAAGACTCTGGATGCAACACAGAGCAATTATATAGGTACTGAGAAAGAGATGTTGACACTATGCATTTGATAAGTTCAGAGCTTATCTGGTAGGAACCAAAGTTGTGGTGTTCACAGACCACGCGCCCGTGAAATACTTCTTCAACAAAAAGGACACGAAGCTGCGACTGATCAGATGGATCTTATTGCTCCAAGAGTTCAATATTGAGATCAATGATCATAAGAGGAGTGAGTACCAGGTTGTTGATCACTTGTCCTGTCTAGAAACTGACGCTCGTATAGGTAAGCAATTGCAGATCAAAGAAGAGTTCCTTGATAAGAAGGTGCTTGCAACTGAGGTGGAACAACTACCATAGTACACTGATATAGTAAACTACTTGGTGAGCAGTGTATCCCTCCTGATGCCACATACCAGTAGAAAAAGAGATTGGCTCATGATGCGAAGGCATATATCTGGGATGAGTCGTACCTTTTCAAAGAAGGGGCCAACTGCATAGTGAGGAGATGTATTCTAGAGGCGGAGATGAAAAATATTCTAGAGAGATGTCATGCTTCTCCGTATGGGGGTCATCATGGTGGTGACAGGACAACACATAAAGTATTGCAATCAGGGTTCTTCTCGCTGACGCTTTTCAAAGATGCTATTCAGTTCTCTAGGGCCTATGATGCTTGCCGGTAGACTGGTGCCATATCTCGGAGGAATGAGGTGCTCCTAAATAATATTATGGAGGTAGAGATATTTGATGTTTGGGGTATAGACTTTATGGGGCCATTCCCACCATCATTCAAATGTCACTATATTCTGATAGTTGTTGACTATATTTCGAAATGGGTAGAAGTAGCAACCCTCCCAACCAAGATGCTAAGGTGATGAGCAAGTTCCTCAAAAAGAACATCTTCACTTAGTTTGGTACTTCAAGAGCCATTATCAATGATGGAGGTACCCATTTTCTCAAACAAACAGTAAAGAATCTTCTGGAAAAATATGGAATCAGGCATAAAGTGGCTACATTGTACCACCCACAAATGAGTGCATAGGTAGAGGTGTCAAACCTAGAGGTCAAGAATATATTCCAAAAGACAGTGAACGCCACCTGGAAAGATTTGGCGATTAAGCTTGATAAAGCTTTGTGGGTGTATCGGACTACGTACAAGCCCCCAATAGGCATGTCCACTTACTGGCTGGTGTATGGCAAGGCTTGTCATTTGCCCATCGAGCTTGAGCACCAGTCATACTGGATAATAAAGAAGCTGAATCTTGAATCGGAGCTCGCCGGCATGAAGATATTAGAGCAATAGGAGGAGTTGGACAAGTTCCAGCTCCAGGCTTATGAAAATGCCAAGCTCTACAAGGAACGAACCATGAAATGGCACGACTGGTACTTAATCAAGAGAAACTTTGAGCCGAGACAACATGTATTGCTCTTCAACTCTCGTTTGAAATTATTTTCAGTAAAGCTGCGATCCAAATGGAGTGGACCGTACGTGGTGGTAGCAGTCACACCTCATGGAGCTGTGGAGTTGAAAGATGTGATCACGAATCAAACTTTTTTGGTGAATGGTCAACATGTCAAATACTACTAAAGGACACAAATCAAGTCAAGAGGACATTGAGTTGGTCAATGATGAAAGAGTTCATGGTGCATCGTTTCGCGATGGTAAATCAGGCGCTGCACGGGAGGTAACTCATGGTGAGGTAACAGTAGCTGAGTTTTTTTATTTATTTTGTGTTAATTAAAAAAATAAAAAAGTCAGATCACGTACTAAAAATGTTTAAAATTTGACAAGTACAGGTCTGTGTCGCCTCCGCATTGCAGAGCTTATGCATTTTTATGCAAAATTTTTCATCCTCAGTTCTTGATGATCCATTGGGTACTTATGATATGTTTTGGTCTAATCTAAGTATTTTAGTGTTTTGAAGCATATTTAGGTGTTCGGGGGATTTTACAGGGCCTGGAGAGAAAAAAATAATTTTTTGGAGCTTCAGACAGTAAGCATTCGCGATAGTACCGCGACACGAATGCATCGCGGATGCGTATTGTCCCAGGCGTAAGGAAGCAAAATATTTTAAGTACAAATTCACATTTCTCCACGTTGCGTAGGGAACACAGAGAAGTCTTACAACTACTGTGTCCTGATGTGGCCCCACCCCCCTTTAAATAACCCTAAATGTTATTTTCTCCCATTTTAATGTAACCTCCTGACCCCAAAGCCCTTTTCACCATTTTTCTCTTCTTCTTGTTCCCTCTTTCACCCTTAATTCAAACCACTCCACATCGCACATCAAGTTTGTCGAGTTTTCCTTTGCACAAAGTCTCTACTTCGCATAAGGTATGTTCTCTCCATTTTAATTTTTCTTGATTCCGATGCTTCAAGGTATGACATCTTTCATGGTTTTGGTAAAATTTTAAGTGGGTCAAGTTGTTTCTTGATTATTTTTAGTTAACACTTGTTGGGGGTGACTGATTTCGATTCATTTTGTTCGTATGAGTGTGTGTTGTGTTTGATTTTTGAGAGTTAAAACACTAGGTTTAAACTGTGCATGAGTTGGGCTAAAATTTGGGGTATTTGTGTATTTTTTGCCTCGCAGTGTGATTTCCCTATGTTGCATTGTGCAAAAGTTGAATCGTGGGGTTGAACACAATGGTTTAAGAGGGCGAAATGGGTTAAATTATCCTTTGGACTTATGGGTTGAACAAGCAAATGTTAAAATGGCTAGTTGAAGGTACCCTTGCCATATGAGTAATGGTAGCCCGTATGACTTGGGGAAGTTTGAGTACCCTTGCCATACGAGCTTGAATCTAAGTGTGGAGTCGTGGAAATTGTTGCTTCAGTATTGATTGTGGACCTATTTGTACTATAGGTATCATATATTCACATCCATGTCATCAGCCAATCTAGCAGAGCGGGGGCTTCCAACTCTAGGAAGCGAGCTCGGGATGTCCCCCTAGTGCGCCGCAACACAAGAAGGTGCTAAGAGGTCCTGCTTAGGGATAAGGCTGTGAAAAAGGAAGAGAAGAGGTGGTATCAGTCTCATGATGAGATGAAGTACTACCCCAATGTCCCTATTGATGCTGACTCATTGAGGGACGAGTATCCCCATATCTTGACCAGGTGGATGGAGCTACGGTTAGGCTTCCTGTTTCAAGAACCCCGGCCTTGCAATCTAAGTTTGGTGTGGGAATTTTATGCCAACATAATAAAGGATTCACGGTCTGAGTCTATGATCATATGTTGATTGGAGCTAAACTTCTCTCCTCTTGCTATTAACAGGGTCCTTGGCATCCCCGAAGAGGTCGTCGTAGGTTTCTTCAATGAGCTATGCTTTGCCACTATACCAGGAAATCAGACACAAACTTGCCAGGCCGACCTCCACAGCTAAGTGGGTCCGACATGTAGAGAGGGACTATCATCTTTCCTTCCCATTTGTGCACATGACAAAGGAAGCCAGGGTCTGGGTCAAGCTAGTGACTAACTTATTCTTCTCGGGATAACATTTCACTAACGTGTCGAGGGATTGAGTGTGTCTCACATATGCACTCATGACATGGATGATGTTATACTATGGTGCCAATTTTAGGCTATCTATGAGGAAGGCAAAGACCCACAAGGGTCGCAGGTATGCATTCCGAGGTCTCATTACTCAACTATGTCGTATGACAAGTGTGCCAGAAGAAGAGGCCAACTACTGCCCTGTTATTCGGGCCCCCCTATGTGGCCACTCGCATCAAGGGGCCTGATGTGTCTTTACGCCTGCTGCTCACTACAGCTGAGAGAGCCTGCCGGGATGAGTTGATTATGGCCCACATGTATGGGCTCGAGATGCTGAGGCACCAGACTAGCTGTCTCCCCTCTACACGTCAAGAGCTTCAAGATGTTGAGGTTTGATACCAGCTCAATGCCTGTGCAAAAGCAGTGTTGGGCATTAGGCCGAGGTTAATCAAACCAGTAGAGGATGATGTACCCACGAACCTACGAGAGTGTTTGGTGAGTCTGAATCTGAGGATGAGAAGATAGCTGATGAGCCACCGATCTATGTAGAGGGGGGGTGAGCACATTCTACCTGGTCCCAAGGAGTAAGCACTATGATTCCCGCCTATCAGGTTACGTATGGTTAGCACTGAGAGCAGTGTTAAGTTTAAGTGTTTGGTGGGGATTAATCTGTGACTATGCTTCATTTCATAACTCTTGGCATGTATTAAGACTATTTCTATTTTATAGCTTTGTGATGTTTATTGTTTATGTTTGGACATCTTTTATTTTATTTTGAGTTTGTAATTAGTAACTATTAACTATGTTCTGTATGGATGTGTGAATGTTTATACGCTATTGATGCAATGATTTTGGTAGTAGTTGCTTATATGTGCAAATAGTAGTGGTAGTCATAGTCGAGTTATGGGGGACCTATGATGGATGGATGATGAGCATCCTAAGGACATTCGTCGAATCTGCATTTAGAGTATGGTAGTTATACAAACGATCATCGAGCATAAACAGTTGAACTTAGTTTAGAAGTAGATGCTTGATCCTTCTAAGTCACAACTGTATATGTGCTTAATTAATTGAATCCATGTGAATATCACAACAAAACTCTAGTGATAACCTTGTGATGAAAGTGTGCCAAGAGCAAGTGAGCAAGTTGTGAGTCTCTGTTGCGATAGGTTCTAGAACTTGACCAGTATATAGATTGGACTTAATAGGAGTTGGAATTAGAGGAGAGGTTCTAGGCATTTCTTTGGTAGCCTAATAGTGTAATACTCTATATCCTCCTAATGAAAATATCCATAGTTAGCTCTTTCGAGCCTTAGCCTATTTTTGATTAGCCATCATTCAAGCTGATTCCTTTTTTTTTTTTTTGGTCAAGTACCCATGTTTGATTCTAATTCCCTAGCATTTTAGCATGATGACCGGGGTGGGGGGGAGGAGGGGGGAGGAAACTTGAATGGACACGCAAAGGATGAGCAATAGTAGAGTGTTAATTGAAAAACTTGAAAAAAAAGAAAAAAAAAGGAAAAAAGGGGGGATTAATATCGACCAACAGTGTTGATCAACGATACCTCTGCGTCGCGGATCTATCATGAATATACACTGTTTTGGGTCCAAAAATAAAAAGTTTGCATCTCAATCATCTAGTGCTGATCCGCGATGCCTCCACATCCCAGATCCATCATAGATGCACACTGGTTTGTGAAAAAAAATTTAGTGTGTCCTCTTATGGGTAGTTTGTGATTGTGTTGTGAGTATTATTTAAATAAAGTGGAGGACCTGAAGTGTTGTTTAGTGAAGTGGTAACAAAGGGTGTTAAGTTAAGGAGGAATGAAAGTGATGATATGAATGAAGTCGAGTGTAAGCTATAAGCGCTGGGGAATTTAACTTTGACAACCATATCCATAAAAGTATCCCACTAGCCCGCAGCCTACATCATAACAAACAAAGGCCTACATGATCCTCTAAGGAAAATCCGAGCGAGGTTTAAGTTTCACATCATAGGCAAGCCTTGTAATCTTGGAGCAACATGAGACATCTTTTCGGAGAGCGAGAGTTATTTGTGTACCCATTTTTATCTTTTATTTAGGTTCTTGGCGGTATGCATGGGTAATTCTTCTTGATGAGGGCACATGATCATCTAAGGTTAGTAACTGGACAAACTGTTGAACATTCTGCATGAGTCCACATGTATACATGAGTGGTAGGAGCGAGTGGATTCTGCCAAGGGCACTGAAGGTTGTTCACCATGGTTCAAAGAGTTTGGTTGCATGATGTTTGTTTTACATACTATCATAGGGAGTCTCATGCATGTGTCTTGATTTGCCCTAGGATGGACAAAGTTCTAAGTGTGGGGTGGTGATCTTACACATAATTATACACCTAATTAGCCAAAAATTCCATAAATAGAGACGATTTAGAGGATAAATTAATAGATCTAGGTGTTTTAGTTTATTTTTCTCTTATTTTGCTAACACAGGGCCAAGTGCGCTGATTGGTTGTGTTTATGCAGGATTTTACTTTAATTGGGAAAGTCCAGAGTTATACTCGGATTTGAAGGAAAAAACACATCTCGAAATTTAAGAAAGTAAAGTCAGTAGAAGCAGCAAGAAGGCCAAAGTCCATGTGGCAGACTTGGGACAAGGTTGTGGAAGCTGAAAATGCAGAAAAAGACGCGACACTGAAAAATGTGCAAGGTCTGCATAGCGAACCTTTGCAGAAGATGTGCAAAAGTGCCCAGTCAGCAAATGAAGCAAAAACCTAGTAAACACAGGGGTCCGTGTCGTGGACCTAAGGACAGGATGTGGAAAATCCGAGTTATGGGATTTTTGATATTATTCTATCATAGACTTTAGGTTTACATTCTGTTTTGACGCAAGAAACTCAGTAGAGATGACGGAGAACCTTTGTCTCAGCATATTTTGGTTAGTTTAATCTTTATTATGTAGGTTTTAATGTTTTCCATATCATTTATGGTGTATTTCATGACTATGAGTGGGTAAGTCTCCATATTTTGGGGTTGTAGCAATAGATAATGTGTAGTTCTTAACTTTAAATATTTTTGAATGAGTTCTTTTGATTATTCCTATGCTATTTTTATCTATACTTTTGAGTCTGGCCAACTAGGGAGTACATTAGTTGTTCACTCTAGATTCGAGAGATGTTGGAGTGGATAGAACACAATAGTACGGGGAGCTTGTTCGACTAGAAAACTAGGTTGATTCATGTAAGGGAGACCTGTGACAACTACCCTTACACCTCGCTCGGTTCATAATACAGGAAGATAACTTTAATGCATTTTATTAGTCTGTCTATCCCCGCTCAATGATGTAGTTAGGTAGTTAATAAATACTTTCTACTCGAGCTCCATCATGGACTACGATAGGCCGGCAGCAGTGTGCAACCCTGTTCAGGTAATTTAATTCCTGTGAATCAGTAATTAGGAACCCAGACATAGATAGACATTGTTAAAATTAAACAGAGTCATAAAAGCTACAACTCTGGAATTGCTTGTTGATTGATATCTTATTAGTAAATTTCAGATTAGTTTAGAAGAAATTCATTCTTTCCAATTATTTCACTTGTTTTCACAAATCCTTTTACCAAAAGCACGGTAAACGTGATAACTAAGATTGGTTGCTGATTTAATTCAAATCTTTTGGGTTCGACAATCCGACTCTTTAATTAGGGCTATTATATTACTTTTGAGACCATATTCAATTGCGTGTGCTTGGGAAGCAACTGAGAACAATCCCATGCTTTAGATAGCCTTACATACCTTGTATGAAGAACTATTAATCTTCTCCAAGAATTTGACCCCGAAGCTTGATATTCCCAACTTTTTCTTCTTTCTCCCTCAGTAAACTCTCGCTTAGGAACTAGGAAATGAATGGTTTTTAAAACCCTTAATCGATATAAAACGACACCTAATACCCATTTATTAGAGTTAGAATAGGTTGGAAATACCCAAAATGTCCTTCCTGAAATTACAAAAAAATCATTCCTCAATAACACGTCCGCGTCGCGCCAAGGGCACGGACGCGTGTTTTTTCCCGAATTTACAAAATTTCAAGTTTCCGTAAAAGAATTTAAAAAAATCACAAATGTTGATCTGCTCCCAAAGCATGTTGCGGCCCTGGCGCACATCAACACAGTCTTGAGAAAAAAATTGAAAAAGTATTTTTCGACCTGGTTTCTCTAAAATCGAGTCAAGATCATTTTTCTACTCAATTTTTCACGCAGATCGTAAATTCAGTCTCAGATTTTTCGTTGGAGATTGGGAAGATGCATTGCACACACGATTTCTTTCTAGGGGCATCTTGGTACTTTCACAGGGTGTTATAACGTACCTGTGTATTTCTTTTCAAAAATTTTCAATTGATTTTCTAATCATGTAGAAAATATTGATATCATCACCAAGTGTGTCCATGACAAGTACGCTTCGCGGGCTTGTCGCACACTTATTCTAAAATTACATTTCACATAGAAAATTTATCTTTTGATCCGATTGTTCTAAAAATCAATCAAGATAATTTTCTCACACAATATTTCATACTGATCACATTTTTGGCCTCGGAATTTTCATCAGAGTTTAGAAAGACTCCTTATACGAGCGTCTCTCATCTAGGGGTAATTTTTGATAATTTTATTGGGTATTACAGATAAGACACTAACATGATTCTGAAAAAGAGGTTGAGCATAAAACTTTTATTATGGGTGTTTTATTTTGGGTGTCTTTGATATGAAGAACAATATTTTTAGGAAAATGTTTTATAAAAGTTAAGTCATTTCTTGGCAACCAAACACCACTAAAAAGTATGTTTCATTAAACTAAGAGAAGGTAGCTTTTCATGCTTATGTATGTCTCTGATAGTTCATTAGAACTAGTTTTAAAATTTTGTGTGTTAAAAGGTAACTTTCCATGCTTATGGAAAATGATTGTTGAAATATATTTTCAGAAAATATTTTCCTTGATACCAGAGACACCTATTACTCATAATTTAATCAGGAAAATGGCCTTCAAGTTGGAAGTATTTGTTGATTATATGTAGGCTTAATATATAATAATCACTTAAACTTCAAAGTGGGTTTTCAGGAATTTCAGATGTGTTATCATACGAGGGGGACTTACGACCCATGGATCAACTTATAGCCGATAATCGGTATCTCGTAGGCGGAATCCGATAATTTTAATAAGAGCCAATTTTTTCATTTTCATCCTTTTTATTCTTAAACTATATCATTTTATGGATGAAAAAGGGGCCCTAAATAAGTCTTTAAGCCCTAAGAAGCCCCCATTCTCTTCATTCTTTTAACTCTAAAATTCTCTAAGACAAAAAGGAATCTCAAGAATAAGGCTAGGAATTCTAAGGTTTCTTCCTAAGGCTTTGATTTCATTTTTCACTAGTTCTCCAAGGTATGTGAGTTGATTTATGAGTATCCTTCCACTCATAAAGTTCCTTATCAAGTATTTTAACTTTTCTTTAAGTTCCTCAAGTTAATATGCATGTTTATGGTGATTTCCTGATATTTATGTTATTAAACAATACTTATGAAGTTTAACAACTATTTTGCTACGTATATATGCATATTTGACTAATGATGTGAATGCCCTAAAAATGTGCCTCGAAACTGTCCATAATCATCATTTTCATATATCTCAAAATCTGTGCGTGATATCGAACATACGACTTCATATTCTTGATCTGGGGGCAAAATTAATTGGGAAATAGGTATAACCCAGATATTAGAAGGCCCGTAGTGAAAAATAATTTTTGCCAACTTTTCACAAAACAGTGGGCATTCGCATTGGCTCCACGACGCGGACCTGTCGCGGAGCATATTATCACTTCCTTAATTGTCTGTTTTGGCCTAAGACATTGGGGTCATGGCTCCATGCCCTTTTATACATTAAATATCCTATACTTATCCATTTTTCAATTCTATATAAGTCAAGACCCTCTCAAAACCCTCTCTAACACTTAAACCAAATATTTCATCCAAATTCAAGTGTCCTAAGCTTAATTCTAGATATCAAGAACTCCATTCAAGCTTCAGCTCTCCTTCAAGTCTACATCAAGAAAACTCAAGTTTGAGGTACGTCGATTTCATCCATTGGATTCTTTCACCCATGGAGCCCAATCTTCCTATCTTATGAAAATTGCATATTTTCAAGTTGTATTATCTATAAGTATCTTTTATTATGGATTATAAGCATGAAATATGTTGGGGTTTTATGAAATGTTGATTAAATGTGCATGTCTATCTATCTCAAGCTTATACTATTAGTTGATTTTATCTATTGAGACTACGTATGTTTTGAGCTATGAAACTATGATCTATTATGAGATTTGATGATGGATTTTAAGGTATTTTACACAAGTGTTTACTATGTGTTGGTGGGTTGATTTACATTGAGTTTTCTCACATTATTTCACTCTTGAATTGCATGATTTGGAACTAGCATGCGCACCCATCAAGTGTTTGATAAAATATCTTTTTAAGGATTCTTAGAGTTATTGATAATCTATTGTATTAGGAATCAAGTGAATTTATAATGATTTTGGGCTTTCAAAAGAAGTATTGAATTCATGAAAACGTCTATGATGTTGTGATATCGGATTAAGCCCTTTTTAAAAAATTTTACCTCTTGTGAGCCTATGATGTTAATTCAAGGGTAATGTTTGATGATGATCTATTCTTATGTTTTAAAGTTACGCTCACTATTAGAGGTCAAAGATGTTTTATAGCTACTCGTCTTATGATTCTATGTTTATTACAAGTTACTAAAGATATGATTATTTCAATTATTTCGTGGGATTAGGATTAGCATCGATGGATAGAGGGTTTGCTCTCTTTCCTCAAACTATGTGCGAACATAGGAGTATACTTTACCCTTGCTTTACTAGTATATCCATTTAGTGCACTCTCTCTTGGAACTCTTCCCGAGATAGGTCATGTTCCCGTAAGGCCAAGTTTCCCCTAAAATCCTTTCGTTACTTCATAGGAAATTGGGCCATGTTCCCATAAGTTTGAAGTATGATTTACCTTAGCAAGTAGACCACCTTTTTATCGATGAGGGGTAGTCATCGGGATTCCAAGTTGTAGCTCGCTTGGTCTTATTATTTGTTGATTGAGGTCTCTTCCCACATATGTATCATAATGTATGTAAGTTGAATGAGTTATAAACATGTTTTACTTCAAGCATCGATCATACATGCCATATTGAGATTATGCTTACCTATTGCCTATTACTATGCATTTTGACTATATTGGCTTATGTCTTATTGCATTACATCCTACATACTTAGTACATTCAAACATACTAACGCATACTTTACGCCTAGATGATATCACAATGTAGGGACCGGAGCTCCTCTTGATCATCCTCTATGTGACTAGTGATATTATTCAAAGACAAGCTTGATAAGTCCTTAAGTTTGATGACACTATCTACTTTCTCTTGTCAATTCTAAGACTTCTATATGTTGAACATTTGACATTATGAGGATGAGCCGGGAAAGTATCTTGGCCCCCACTCCAATTCCATGTTAGAGGTTAGATAATATGTTGTATTCATGGTTATGAGTTTGACTCTCCTTATGAATGATTTATAATTGTAATAAGATAAACCTTAACCCACCTAGTTTTTAAGTAAATCTTTCTATGATTTATGATGATGATTAGGGCATCAATGAAGAGTTTCAAAGTTAAGTTTATCAAAGATATATGTATGATGATATATGCCCTAAAAGATATTTAAGAAAGATTTTTGAGTTTTGAGATATTCTTATTGATTACTGCTTACGATTCTAAGAATATTTTTTAAAGATTCTGTGGAATGATCTTGAACTGAGAGGACTAGAGATTGGAACTCATTTCGTTAGTTGAGGAATGACCCCTTGAAGCTAAATCTCAATATCCCTGACTATGTGCCATCATCAGAGCCTTTGTAGGCTAGGCTAGTGTATATATGTAGGCTCAAATGTTATGAAATATGCAATTGTAAAGTTACTAAGTTTTGGATATCTACCTTGGCAAGTAGATTCCCCTTTTCCCAATGGAAGGAGTGCATTAGTTTTTTCCCAATGAAAACAGTTCATTGGATTCCATGTAGTAGCTCACATGATCTTATTGTCAGTTATGGTCTGTTCCAACAAGTTTTATGATCTTATGTTGTGTTTTCATTATATGTGCTTCCTTATGCATTGTACCATATTGATCTTGAGCCATATTTCTTGTGCATGCTTAATCTTATTTTATGTATCTTTAATCTTATAAATCTGAAATCAACTCATCAACTTATAACGTAGCTTAATGGATACGCAAGTCTAAAGTTTAGAATCATTCTTTGAAAATAGACTCATTTTTATACAACTCAGTTTAAAACATCATATGGTCAATCAGGGGTTGCTTAGTAGTTTCTCTTAATTGACATACAATCCTACCACCTTTAGTTTGATGATGCACAACGAAGGAGGTGTCATTGTCATGCCCATCCTAAACTTTCCAAGGTAAATGATAATCAAACTCTTTGGGATCCGAAATAAATCTACATCTTTTGGGACATAAGTTGCCCGAGTTAATGGTGCAACTATCCTACGCTAGCAACGTACTTTATGGGTTAGAGTAGTTACCTACTTGCTCCCATATCAGTGTTCAATAGTCCTCCCAAGACTAAAATATACTCGTGCCAATCAACTCAAATCTTGTCTCGTTGAATTTTCCCCAATCAACTCAACTCAATAGCTTAACCAATTTGAATCATCAATCATACGTGAACTCAAGGCTCTGAAACTTAAATGGTCATTTAGACTTCACTTAATCATGATCATCACAATAATACAAGTAAGCTCATGACGTGTGCACATATACAGACAATATTCTCCTCTTGCTCAATCACACTCAATTTACTCAACTCAGACAATCACAGTCATGGTCTCAATTTGATTGGTGCATAAATGTTATATGAAATGATGCAATTCAAAGTTCTTGGTACTTAATGCAAATTTATTACTCCAATTTCGTACGACCAGCATGTAACCATTGTCTTATTCTTAAATATGCATAAAGACTCAAAATAACAACAACAACAACAACAACAACAACAACATACCCAGTATAATCCCACTAGTGGGGTCTGGGGAGGGTAACTTGTACG
>JAABOM020083784.1:0-30974 GCA_011800125.2 Solanum clarkiae | reverse complement strand
TTATTATTATTATTATTATTATTATTATTATTATTATTATTATTATTATTATTATTATTATTATTATTATTATTAGTGACCGGGGAATGGGGAACCCGAAGGGACCCCAAACAAGTATCATAGCATATCATTATGTATTCTTGGTCACGGAAGCAATTAGAATGACAATAAGAGATAAACATTAATAAAGGAAATTGGGACTAAGGGTAAACTTCCGTATCATAAACATCAAGAAACAAGAGAGTCAAGACTTATAACATAGATACAACACATGTCCAACAACACCTCTATTACATAGATAAGAGCGGGGGCCAAGACAAGCAACCGAGCTCACCCTAATACTAATTACAATAAGTACTCCAAAATATACAAGATATAGTCTAAGCATAATCATGATAGAAGATAGATATTGTTCTGGGGCATGAGAACTCACCAAAAGCTAACTTGAACAGTCTAGCCATGGTAACATCATGTAGACATAGAGTATGCATTAGTACATTTGAATGTACTAATTATGTGGGATGCAATGCAACAAGAGATAGGCATCATAATCAAAATGCATAATTATAAGCAATAGATGACATAATAACAATATGGCATGTATGAACAATGCTTAAGTAAATCATGCTTTACAAAGAAGCAATACCATCAACAACAACACCAACACCATTATCAACCTCTTGCAACCTAATTCCCAATCTAGCCAACTGATGGACCTCTGTAGCCACCTCTTTGCCACTACCATCAACATGTGCTAGGCTACCCATAGACACCCTACTCAAAGCATCGACCACAACATTAGCCTTACCGAGATGATAATGCACACTCATATCATAATCTTTGAGAAGTTCTAACCACTTTCTTTGCCTCAAGTTGAGATCTTTTTGAGTGAACACATATTGGAGACTCTTATGATCAGTAAACACATTAATGTGCACTCCATACATGTAATGACGCCAAATTTTCAAAACAAATACCACGACAACTCATTCAAGGTCATGAGTGAGATAATTTTTTTCATGCACTTTGAGTTGCCTAGAAGCATAGGCTATGACCTTACCATTTGCATCAAAACACAACCCAAACAAACCCTAGAATCATCAAAATACACAACAATCCCCTCTATCCCTTCCGGTAGAGACAATATAAGAGTGGATACAAGTTTATCTTTCAAGGTTTGAAAACTCTTTTCACCCTCCTCGGTCCACACAAATTTAGCCTTCATTTGAGTCAACTTAGTCATAGGAGAAGCAATAGAAGAGAACCTATTCACAAACCTCCAGTAGTAACCCGCTAATCCCAAGAAGCTCTTAATATCCGATGGGCTCAATAGTCTAGGCCAATTTCTAATAACATCTTCTTTTTAGGATCCACTTTAATACTATCCCCCGACACCATATGACCTAGAAAGGCAACCTCCTTCAACCAAAATTCACATTTTTATACTTGGCATACAACTTCTCCTCGTTCAATCTTTGTAGCACTATCCTCAAATGACCCATATGCTCCTCCTTACTATGAGATTGGATCAAAATATCATTGATGAAAACCACAACAAACGAATCAAGGAGGGTTTAAAGACCCTAGTCATAAGATTCATGAAGATGGTCGGTGAATTGGTTAACCAAAAAGACATCACAACAAACTCATAATGCCCATACATAGTCCAAAAGGCCGTCTTGAGAATATCACACTCCCCCACCTTCACTTGATGATATCCAGACTCAAGATCAATCTTAGAGAAGTGACTAGCCCCTTGTAATTGGTCAAACAAATCATCAATCCATGAAAGAGGGTACTTATTCTTTATGTTGACACTATAGTGTTGTCGGTAGTCAATACACATTCTAAAGGACTCATCTTTCTTCTTCACAAACAATACTGGTGCACCCTATAATGATTGGCTAGGCCTAATAAAACCTTTCTCCAATAAATCCCTTAATTACTTCTTCAAATCCTTTAACTCCATTGAGGCCATATGGTAAGGGGGGACAGAAATAGATTGACTATCGGGAAGGTGGTCTATACCAAAATATATTCCCCTTCGCGAGGGACACCGGGAAGATCATTGGGAAAGACATCAAGGAACTCATTTACAATCGGAACCGACTCTATAGGAAGGACCTTGGACTCCACATCCCTTACCCTCACAAGATGATAGAGATACCCCTTAGAGATTAACTTATGGCCTTTAATGCAAGAGATGAACCTACCCTTGACCACCACATCATGACTCTCCCACTCAAGGACAGGTTCATTTGGGAATCGGAATTTGATCCTATGGGTTCTACAATCAATAGAGGCATATTATGCATGCAACCAATCATCCCAAGAAAAACATCAAAATCAACCATGTCCAACTCAACAAGAACACAAGGCGATATTTTATGCAAGATGCAAGTGGGACAATTTCTATAGACCTTTCTAGCAACAATAGATGCACCAATAGGAGTAGACACCTCATAGACTCACACAATAATTCAGGCTCAATATGAAACATTTTGGCAATAAGAGGAGTAACAAAAGAAAGAGTGGCACCCGGGTCTATCAATGTATACACATCAAAATCAAAGACTTTTAATATACCAGTGATGACATGGGGAAACGTCTCCTCCTCTTGCCTCCGTTGGAGTGCATAGAACCGATTGTTTCTTGGGGCACCACCTTGTTGACCAGTTCTTCCCAAAGGAACTATATTTGCACCTTGTGGATGAACATCCTTACCCTTGTTATGATCACAAGGGCAATCAATCTTTTTGTGAACTATTTCCCACAACCATAACTTGTATTAATGTCTTTCAAACATGGGCCCTTATGACCCTTAACATATTTTGGAAACACATCATTCGGAACCACACCACCAACACCTTGGGCCCTCGGGAAGTCATTGGCAAACCCCCTATTAGAAGAATGAGAAGTTCCTTGGCCTTGATGGAACCGACCACCCTTTCGACTTTGGAACTTTCCTTCAAAATAGGCCCTCGTGGCCTCATTATCCCTCCTCTTCCTCAACTTTTCCTTCTCCATTTGTTAGGCATAGGCTGTCAAACGGGACAAATCCATTTCAGTAATCAACATAGCAGACTGACATTCCTCACTCACCAAATTGAATACACTCATCATGAACTTGTTCATCCTAGACCTTGGATCGGCCACCAATTGGGGAGCATATTTAGAAAGTTGGTTGAACTTGAGGCCATACTCCCTCACACTCATAAAACCTTGCTTCAAATTCATAAAATCCACCAACTTGGCCTCCCTAAGCTCAAGAGGGAAGAATCGATTAAGAAAGACCACCTTAAACTCCTCTGATAATACCACATTATTGTTCCCCTTCTCCTCCTTCCATTAAGTAAACCATAATTGTACCACCCCCCTGAGTTGGTAAGCTGCCAACTCTGCCTTCTCTTCTGATATAACACCCATAATAGCTAATACTTTGTAATCCTCATCAGTAAACTCTTGAGGGTCCTCACCCACATTTTACCCATAGAGCTCTAGTGGATTCATCCTCATGAAGTCTCTCACCCTAGATCCTGGGGCAGGAGAATAAGGGGATTGGGCCCCTTGATTGACTTGATTAGCCATGGCTTGAGCTAGCAAAGTGAGAGCATCTCGAAGCTCACCATGATACGATTGATCCTCGGGAGTGCTGGCTCGTTCTTCTCTTATGTTAAGCATGATCTAGGATAGCAAAGAACAGTCATTAAGGACGCTGGGGGGTGGGGACCTCACCCTAAATCTATAGCATGACATAGAACATGAAGAAGGAAAACATTTCCTCAAATGTCTCATAGCCTCCTACTCATAGTTGTGGTGAACAACACAACCATGAATAAGACTCTAACCGATGCGGTGTGTTGGATGTCGAGGACCTAAAAACCTACTGCTCTGATACCAAGTTTGTCATGACCCAAGCCTAGGGCCTAAACATGCCATAACGAATGGGAACCCCAAACAAGCCTCTTAGCATATCATTATATATCCTTGTCACAGAAGCATTTGAAATAACAACAAGAGTAGTAAAAAAGGGATATAGGACTAAGGGACATCATTCATCTCATAAACAAATAGCAAGTTCAATAGAGTATAACATTAATACATCATAAGGTTCCAACAACACCTCTACTATATAGATAGGAGCGGGGGGCCAAGACAAGCAACCGGTCTCACCCCTCTTAGTCATAGCATACATCAAAGAAAAGAGTCTTAATACATAGCATAGGATCAAAGTCATTATCCTGAAATAGAGGACTAACCAATCTTTCTTTGAATGGTAGAACTAGCCACGAGGAGGAGGATGACCAAGCGGGGCTCTGGTTCCAACATGGTGACATTATGTAGTGATAGAGTATGCTTTAGTACGTTTGAATGTACTAAGTATATAGGATGCAATGCAACAAGAGACGAGAAACACAATCAAAATGCATAAACCTAGGCAATGAATAAACATATAACAATATGGCATGCATGGATGACGTTTGAGTAAATTCATGCTTACATAGAACATAATACATACGCAAGAAGAGACTATCATTATAGAATTCAAAGTCTATTGAGGTACGAACCCCTCAATTGGTTTATGGTTGTCTCACCCTACCACCCACGGTGATTGAGGTACTAATGACACGACCCTAGAAAGTGCCCAAAAATGTGCCTTGAAATGCCCAAAATTTTAAATTCTGTATATCTCAAAATCTATGCATGATATCAATAATATGACTTCATATTCTAATTCAGGGGGTCAAAATTAAGAGTAAAAGAGTCTAACTGTGATTCAAGAGCAAACGAATAGCAATTTTAATTTTCCAAAAATTGCTTATCAAGTATCTGTCCGCGATGGTACCGCGACGTGCCTCCATCATGGAGATGTGTTAATTCAGTCTCGCGACAGGTACGCAATGCGAACCTTGTAGTTTTTGCCTAGTTATTTTTCTTTGCAATCCAAGACTTTTTGGTCTTGGGCCTAAGTATTTCCAAACGTGTCTTTACCTATACTTATCCATATTTCACCCTTATAACGTCCTAAATATTTCCCAATACCCTCTAAAAAACTTATCCATATTTTTCACTCCTAAATTGAAGTCTCAAAACTCTTATTCCAAACTAAGGATTTTCTTCAAGTTTCAAGTCTCCATTCAATCTTCATCAAGATCTTCTTCAAAGCAAAGGTATGTAGGTTTTAGCCATTGGGTTCTTCCACCCATGGTGCCCTAATCTCCTTTTTACTAAATTTGCATGATTTAAAGTTTATTTTACTAATGTATTTACTAGTATGAATATGTCTATGAACTATGTTAAAGCTATGTAAAGTTATGATTGTTTTGCTATGTTTTGAGCTACAAATCTTGGATCTATTGTAAGATTTGATGAGGGCTTTTGATGTATATTGCTTGAGGGTGTTTCAAGGTGTTGATTGATGATTTTTTAATGGGTTTTCTTGCTTATTTTCATATTTATATTTCATGATTTTTCATACTACCATTTCACACCCGCCAAGTGTTTGATAAAATGTCCCAATTATGGTTTCTTGAGTAAATGAAGGCCCAAAGCAGGAAATATGATATGATTGATGTTATGATGATGAAAGAAGCTTATTTATAGGATATGTCCTATATAAAGTGTTGCATTAGACTATGCCCAATCCGGGGGGACTAAGAGTCCAGATAAACTAGATGGGGGTTCGTACTCATCAACCTAGTGAGAGGTTTGTACTTCACCACCAGGGTCATGGGGTGGCATCATGGGGTGGCATCATCATCAACCTAGATGGGGGTTTGTACCTCACCACATAAGTGATGAGGTGGGATCACCACCAACCTACCAAGGGGTTTGTACCTTAGAAAGCTAGCTTGGTCTCTTATACACATATGATATCCTATATGAGCATGAGTTACTTAAGCCTGTTTTGATTATGCATTGATCATACATGCCATATTGTTATATTATGCCTATTGCCTATTGTTGTGCATTTTGATTATGATGCCTATCTCTTGTTGCATTGCATCCTATATACTTAGTACATTTAAACGTATTAACACATACTCTTGCCTACATGATATCACCATGTAGGAACCGGAGTCCAAGTTGATCACCCTCCCCCTCAACATTGCTAGATCTATACTACTTGATCTTATTGGTGAATACTCGACTTCGGGGACCTTAGTCTATATTTCTCTTATCATGTATTGAGTACTCTTATTTATGTTCTATTTTTACTATGAGGGTGAGCCTAATTGTTTGTCTTGTCCCCCACTCTTATCTATGTAGTAGAGGTGTTTGTTGGACATGTTATGTATCTATGATATGAACTTTGACTCTTTATCTCTTGATTATGATGTTTTGCAAGCTTTCCCCTTAGCCTCTTTGCCCCTATTATTAATCCTTATGTCTTTTATATGCTTCCACAACCAATTGTGTGTAATGATAAGTTAAGAGGTTGTTTGAAGTTACTTAAGGTTCCCCATTCGCCGTGTCACGTCTAGGCCCTAGGCTTGGGTCGTGAAAGATTTTGTATCAGAGAACTAGGTTGATAGATCCTCGGAGTCCAATAGACGCATCGATTAGAGACCTATCTATGATTGTGAAGTGCACCATGACTATAAATAGAAGACTCTGAGACGTTGTAGGAAATGTTTCTCTTCTATATGTTCTAAGTGGTTCTATAAAGTTGTGGTAAGTTTTCCCCCCCTAAAGATTGTCCTTTGCTATGCCAGATCATGCCAAACACTAGAGGATAAAAGGCCCAAACTCCTGAGGAGCAACCTACCAATGGTGAGCTCCGGGATGCTCTCACTATGCTTGCCCAAGTTGTGGCCAACCAAGTCAATCAAGGGGCCCAAGCCCCTCATGCGACTACCTCGGGAGCTAGGGTAAGAGACTTCATGAGGATGAATCCTTTGGTGTTCTATAGGTCAAAGGTGGATGAAGATCCACAAGAGTTCATTGATAATATCTACAAGATATTGAATATCATAGGTGTTGCACCGAAAAAGCAGAGTTTGAAGCGTACCAACTCAAAGGGGTAGCCCAAATATGGTATGATCAATAGAAGAGGGAGAAGGGACATGGTTATGTGTTGCTTTGGCAGGAGCTCAAATTCCTTAATCAGTTTTTCCCTCTTGAGCTTAGGGAAGCTAAGTTGGTACAGTTCATGAACTTGAAACAAGGTGCTACGAGTGTTAGAGAGTATGCTCTCAAATTTAACCAACTTTCAAAGTATGCTCCTCACTTGATGGCCGATCCTAGATCTAGGATGAATAAGTTTGTGATGGGGGTCTCTGACTTGGTGAGTGAAGAATGTCGGTCTGCCTTGCTAATTAGTGACTTGGACTTGTCTCTTCTATAGAGTCAGTCCCGATTGTAAATGAGTTTCTTAATGTCTACCTAAATGACCTTATCAGTGTTTCTTATGAAAGAAAAATAGATTTCGGCATAGATCTCCTCCCTGATACTCAATCTATCTCCACTCCTGCTTACAGTATGGCCCCGCCGGAGTTGAAGGAGTTAAAGGAACGATTGAAAGATTTGTTGGAGAAGGGATTTATTAGACCTAGCTAATCACCTTGGAGTGCACCGGTATTATTTGTGAAAAAGAAGGATGGGTCCCTTAGAATTTGCATTGACTATCGACAACTCAATAGGGTCACTATAAAGAATAGATATCCTATTCCAAGGATTGATGACTTATTTGACCAGTTGCAAGGGGCAAGCCATTTCTCTAAGATTGATCTTCAGTCCAGGTATCATCAAGTGAAGGTGAGGTAGTGTGATATTCCCAATATGGCCTTTTGGATTAGATATGGGCATTATAAGTTTGTTGTGATGTCTTTTGGGTTGACCAATGCACCGAAAATCGTCATGGACATAATGAATAGGGTCTTTAAACTGTACCTTGATTCCTTTGTTGTGGTCTTTATTGATGATATTTTGATCTATTCACATAGTAGGGAGGAGCACATAGGTCATTTGAGGGTGGTGTTGTAAAGGTTGAGGGAGGAGAAATTGTATGCAAGTATGAAAAGTCTGAATTTTAGTTGAAGGAGGTTGCATTCTTGGGACATGTGGTTTTGGGGGATGGTATTAAGGTGGAATCAAAGAAGAGCGATATGATTAGAAATTGGCCTAGACCATTGACCCCGTCGGATATTAGGAGCTTTTTGGGACTAGTGGGTTATTATAGAAGGTATGTGAATGGGTTCTCCTCTATTGCTTCCCCTATGACAAAATTGACTCAAAAGAAGGTTAAGTTCGTGTGGACCGATGAATGTGAGAGGAGCTTCCAAACATTGAAAGAGAAGCTTTTATCTACTCCTATATTGTCTCTACCAGATGGGCTTGAGGGATTTGTGGTATATTATGATGCTTCTAGGGTTGGTTTGGGTTGTGTGTTGATGCAAAATGGTAAAGTCATAGCTTATGCTTCTAGACAACTCAAGGTACATGAAAGGAACAACACCAACCATGACCTAGAGTTAGCCGCTGTTGTGTTTGCATTAAAGATTTGGTGCCATTAATTGTATGGGGTGCATATTGATGTGTTCACCGATCATAAAAGCCTCCAATATGTCTTCATTTAAAAATGTCTCAACTTGCAAAGAAGATGGTTAGAAATTCTTAAAGACTATGATACGAGTGTGTATTATCATATGGGTAACACAAATGTTGTGGTGAATACTTTGAGTAGGATATCTATGGGTAGCATAGATCATGTTGATGGTGGTGATAAGGAAATGGCTAGGGAGATGGATCAATTGGCTAGATTGGGGGTTAGGTTCGGAGAAGTTGGTGATGATGGTGTTGTTATTGTTGATGGGTCTAAGTCTTCATTGGTTGATGAAGTGATAGCAAAACAAGATCTTAACTCCTGCTTGCTTGAATTTAAGGCCTTGGTAAAAGAGGGCAAAGTAGAAGTTTTCTCCTAAGGTGGAGATGGTGCCATTAGGTACCAAGGTAGGTTGTGTGTGCCCTGTGTTGATGGTTTGAGGGAGAAAATCCTTGGTGAAGCCCCTAATTCTTCTTATTCTATCCACCCTGGTTACACCAAAACATATAGAGACTTGAGGGATGTGTATTGGTTGGGGAGGCATGAAGAGCAACATTGCCAAATTTGTTTCTATTTGCCATAGTTGTCAACAAGTCAAAGCCAAACATCAAAGGTCGGGTGGCCTAACCCAAGACATAGAGATTCCTACTTGGAAGTGGGAGGTGATTAATATGATTTTTATGGTTGGGTTGCCGAAGACTAGAAAAGGTTTTGATTCTATTTGGGTTGTGGTTGATAAGATGACGAAATTAGCTCATTTTCTACCAGTTAAGAAGATTATGCAAGGTTATACATTCATGACTTGGTAAGGTTTCATAGGGTCACTTTTTCCATCATGTCAGATTGTGGGGCACAAGTTACTTCACATTTTTGGAGCTCTTTCTAAATAGGCCTTGGTACTAGAGTTAAGCTTTCTACGGCCTACCACTCTCAAAACGGATAGCCAAGCTATGTGGACCATCCAAACCCTTGAGTATATGATTAAGGCATGTGTGTTGGAGCTTAAAGGTAGTTAGGATGATCATCTCCCATTGATTGAGTTTGCCTAGAACAATAGCTATCATTCTAGCATCGGTACGGCTCCATTTGAGGCCCTTTATGGGAGACGTTGTAGATCACCAGTTGGTTGGTTTGAGGTTGGAGAGGTGGCTTTTTTGGGACTGAATCTAGTTATGGAGGCTCTTTAGAAGGTTAGGATGATTGGGGAAAGGTTGAAGAATAGCCCAAAGTCGTTAAAAATCCTATCCTGATGTGAGAAGAAGAGACCTTGAATTCATAGTGGGTGATTGGGTCTATTTGAAAGTTTCACCAATAAAAGGTATGGTCCATTTTGGTAAAAAAAGGAAGTTGAATCCAAGATATGCTGGTCCTTATGAGGTGATAAAGAGGGTTAGAAGGTAGCTTATGAGTTGAAGTTGCCTAGTGAAATGAATTTGGTTCATTTGGTGTTCCAAGTCTCTATGTTGAGAAAATATGTTGGTGTTCCTAATGCTCTTATGCCTCTTGATGTTGTGGATGCTATTGAAGATAACTTAACTTATGAGGAGTTCTGGTTCAGATTTTGCATCAGCAAGTGAAAAGATTGAGGAATAAGGAGGTGGCATCCATTAAGGTCCTTTGGAGGAACCAACAAGTCGAAAGTGCTACGTGGGAGGCTGAAGCAGACGTGCAAAAGTGGTATCCTTATATTTTTCACCCCACTCAAGCCTAAGGTACTAATTCTAAGTCCCCTATGTGATTTCAAGTCTTGTATTTCAGTCCCTATGCCATTCATATGCATTCATGTTTAAGTTAGTTAGTTAATGATGATTTTATACTTGTGTTGAGATTTTGAAAATGGTGTTTTAAATGTAATGTTGCATTCCTGTTGGAGATGATTTATTTATGATCACTCTTTTCCTATATGTCTCTTTTAGGTTCAGAGACGAATGTTTCCAAGGGGGATATATTGAAATGACCCCAAAAAGTGTCCGAAAATATGTCTCGAAATGCCTGAAATATTAAATTTTATATATTTAAAATACGTGTGCAATATAAAGAATCCGAATTCATATTCTTGTTCAGGGGGTCAAAATTAGGGGAGAAAGGTTCTAACCCTGATTTAAGAGAAAATGAATAGCAATTTCAATTTTCTAAAAATTGCTTATCCAGTAACTATCCGCGATTGTACCATGACGCGCCTCCATCGCAGACATGTGTTAATTCAGTCTTCACGAAAGGTCCATGATGCGTACCTGTGTTGTTTCTACCTAGTTATTTTTCTGTGCAGTCCAAGACTTTTGGGCCTGGGCCTATATGTTCCCAAATGTGTTTTTACCTATACTTAGCCATATTTCAACCTTATATCATGCTAAACATTCCCCAATATCCTCTCAAATACTTAGCCATATTTTTCACTCCTAAATTCAAGTCTTAAAACCCTCATCTGGAACTAAAGGATTTTCTTCAAGCTTCAATCTCCATTTTCAATCTTCATCAAGAGCTTCTTCAAAGCTAAGGTATGTAGGTTTTAGCCATTGGTTCCTTCAACTCATGGTGCCCTAATCTCCTTTTTACTCAATTTTCATGATTTAAAATTGATTTTACTAATGGGTTTACTAGTATGAACATGTCTATGAACTATGTTAAAGCTATGTAAAGTTGTGACTGTTTTGCTATGTTTTGAGCTATAAATCTTGGATCTATTATAAGTTTTGATAAGGGGTTCTGATGTATATTGCTTGATGATGTTGCAAGGTGTTGATTGATGTTTTTACAATGGGTTTACTTGCTTGATTTCATCTCTATATTTCATAGTTTTACACTACCATTTCACACCCGTCAAGTGTTTAAAAAAATGCCCGGTTATGGTTTCTGGAGGAAATGTAGGCCCAATGCATGAGATACGATAATATTGATGTTATGATGATGAAAGGAATTTATTTATATGATGTATCCTATATAAAGTGCTTCATTAGATCATTCCCAATCCGGGGGGGACTAAGAGTCCGGATTACATATATGGGGGTTCGTACTCGTCAACCTAGTGAGACGTTTGTACTTCACCACCAGGGTGATGTAGTGGCGTCATAATCAATCTACATGGGGGTTTGTACTCATCAATCTAGTGAGGGGTTTGTACCTCACCACGTAAGCGATGGGGTGGCATCATCACCAACCTACCAAGGGGTTTGTACCTTGGAAAGCTAGCTTGGTCTCTTTTACACATATGATATCCTATATGAGCATGAGTTGCTTAGGCGTGTTTTACTTATCCATTGATCATACTTGTCATATTGTTATATTATACCTATTGCCTATTGTTATGAATTTTGGTTATGATGCCTATCTGTTGTTGTATTGTATCCTACATACTTAGTATATTCGAAGGTACTAATACATACTCTTGCCTACATGATATTACCATGTAGGAACCGAATTCCAAGTTGATCGCCCTCCTCTTCCATGTGGCTAGATCGGTAGTGTTAAAGCTTGTTGCTGATTCATCCACTTCGAGGACATTAGTCTATATTTTTCTTATCATGTATTGAGACGCTCTTCTTTATGTTCTATTTTGACTATGAGGGTGACCTCAATTTTTTGTCTTGGCCCCCACTCTTATCTATATTGTAGAGGTATTTGTTGGACATGTTATGTATCTATTATATGATCTTTGACTCTTTTTCTCTTAATTATGATGTTATGCAAGCTTTCTCCTTAGCCCCTTTTCCCCTATTCTTAATCTTTATGTCTTTTATATGCTTCCACGACTAATGATATGTAATGATATGTTAAGAGGCTTGTTTGGGTTCCTTCAGGTTCCCCATTCGCCATGTCACATCTAGGCCCTAGGCTTGGGTCGTGACAACCAACCCCTCAATTGGTTGATGGTTATCTCACCCTACCATCCATGGTGATTGAGGTACCAACCCTCAATTTGGTTGATGGTAGTCCCACCCTACCACCCATGGTGTTTGAGGCACCAACCTCTCAATTTGGTTATCAAGGTACAAACCCCTCGGCATGGTTATCAAGGTAGAAACCCTCGACATAGTTATCAAGGTACAAACCTCTCGACATGGTTACCAACATATAAACCCCTCGGTATGATTACCCATGCTTAAATCTCCCCAAGTGGGGTTTGGTTAATTCACAACACTATATCGTAGAATATCATATGTATACATTCCTTCCATCATCATAAATTCATTCAACTCATAAGACATGCATTGGGGCTTCAATACCTCAAGGAATCAAATCCGGACATTTAGCAAACACTTGATGGGTGTGTAGTGCTAGTGTAAAGTCATGCAATTCAAGAGTGAAATTATGCATAAAAATTCAATTTAAAATCACCCATCAATAATTGGTAACACCATCAAGCAATATTCCTCAAAATCCTTCATCAAATCCCACAACGGACCTTGATTTATAGCTCAAATATGCTAAAATAGTCACAATTTCATTAAAACCCAACAAAGTTCATAGTAAAATTCATAGTAAGTAAGATCCATAAGTAAATCAATTTATAATCATGAAGTAAAAATGAAGCTTAGGTACCATAGGTGAAATGACCCAATGGTTGAAATCCACATACCTTGACTTTGGAGAATTTCTTGATGAATATTGGAATGGAGACTTGAAGCTTGATGGAATCCTTAAGATCAGGGAAGAGTTTTGGGACTTAAATTTTAAGTGAAATATTTGTCTAAGTGTTTGAGAGAGTATTGTGGAATGTTGTATGATATGATATTGAAATATGTCTTAAGTATAGGTATTTTCATGCATGAGGATACTTAGGCCAAAGACCCAAAAGTCTTGGACCGAGATAGAAAAATTGGCATCATTTTACACACTGGCGCGCCCTTGGTGCGTCGCGCTAGGGGCGCAATAGCTCACTGGAGATCGCTAAATTAAAAACTTATTTTTTTATGAGGTCACTCTTAAATCGGGGTTAGACCCATTTACCGCTCAATTTTTCCCTGATCACACATAGGAAATTATGAAATCATGCAGAGATTTTGAGATATATGGAAATTATGACTCCAAACACTTCCAAGGCACATATTTGGGCACTATTTGGGGTCGTTTCAGATCTCCACCCTAGACTTGACACAGAGTCTGTAGATCAAACAATGGAATGGGATGGAGGTGGCCCTCTTTAATGCAACCTCATATATCTGCTCGGTTATGATGCGGGCCCAATCGATATCATACCTAGCCAAGATGCTGGCAACAAAAATCGCACGCTCCATTGTAAGAGTATTATCCGCCAAGGTCGGGCAGATGTGTGATCAAACAATGGACCACCAAAATTTGGCAGGAAAGCTGAGTGAAGCCTTGACGATAGGCTCTGTGCAGGTGGTGACCCAAGAAGGTTCCAGACCCTGCTCTGCAATATGACTAGCCATCAATCTCAAAAGTGTGGTTCAATGCTCTGGATCCTTCATAATCAATAGGTTTCTAGTCTGCCCCAACCTATATCCAAACTCCGCTGTGGATCTCAAGGCACAGTACTCCAGACCAAAAAGCATATGGCAGATAATCTCCTCTGAAATGTCTACCCGCCGACCTTTCAGTTGTGTATCTGTCAGCCTGGGCTGAGTGAGAGGTTTCTTCTCCTTGGGAAGACTGCGCTGGATGGTATCTATAGAAGATGTAAAAAACTTCCTCACCAAAATCAAAGAGTAGCGACCAAGAGACTCTGTCATCCACAGAAGCCCGTAATGAATCATTATGTCTCGTAGATCGAGGATATAACTAAGTCCATCATGTATAACCTTGGGCTCCTCAAAGATAGAACGAGTTGGATTTGCCTCACTTCTTTCGCTGCATGACTACCAAGTAAATCGCCTTCATGCCCTAGACACACCACTGGTTAGTAGAGGTATTCAGTGAAGAAGAACATAATGGTACTACAGAGAACTCTTCCTCAGACTCATCCCTAGAGCCCTCCTCATAAGTGGACTCCTCTCCGGATCGAGTCATTTGTGGCATGCTGCTCACACTCTCGTTACTACCTCCCTCTTTTGACTGGGAAGGTCTAACAACTAGATCCTGAGTAAGCCTAACTCTGGTAACTGCTCTAATCTGTGGTGCAGAAGCTGCTGGGTCTGGCTAGGCATCAAGTGTCTCTAATGAGCCATTCCGCTGAGGGGATTGCTCCTCATAGAATGCTCTTCATCTGAAGGCTCATCCCTGAGCGTTGTCCTCAGAGCTTTAATCTCAGCCTCTACCTTTGGGGGACATAATACTGGAAACATAGACGTAAATGAACCATGGTTAGCCTTAAAAAACAAGAAATTAAATACAATTTGTAAAGTGCCTTACGAGTTGGAATGGGGTCGTAAAGAACTCCAATGAATAATTAGATTTAGGCAAGGCTCGACGAGACCTATCTATGAGTTGTAAACAGATCTACGACTCGTAAAATATCTCGTTTGATGGAAACTCAGAAACATCAAGTTTTTGAATTCTACACAAGGGGTAATGGCAACTCGTGTATTGCTCTTCGGGTCGTAAAAGACACTTGTTGACTAGAAATCTTAGTCACCTCAGTTTCTAAGTCCATCACATGAAACCAACAAGACATTTTCAACTAACTACGTATCAGCATCAAAGCAAGAATACATGCATAAACATGAATTCAATCAAACAACTCTACTCCTAACAATTTCAATATAAAATCACCCCATAAAAAATGATTAAGCATCAACTTACCGACAAATCGTAATTCATTCAAGCTATTATGTACCTATGTCATCAACCATCTATATTACAAGCGATAATCATTCATTAACATTCAATCAAACATGGTGGATGATTCAATGGCACACCAGTTGACAATCACAAGGCCTAAATACCCAATTGCGGATTCAAGCAACAATTCAGCTATGGGAAACCCAATTTCATATAACACAATTCAAATTCACACAAGGGTATACTTGTTTAAGCACCATAACAATCATAATCATCAACTCAATCAATTAAAAACAAGGCAAATAAAGGATTGAAATTAAACTAAGAACTTACCACAAGTGGAGATTAACTTGAATAAAAGAGAGAGAAAATGAATGATCAAGAGACCTTAAGTTGCCAGAAGTCTTGGTGGAACAATGATCGCGGTGGCTGGAAATTTGATCGGGGAAACAAAGGGAAGGGAAAGGTTGGGTGATTTTTAGACAATTATGTCAAATGAGGGGTAAAAATAATTTGACCTCTCATTTTATACCTTTATTGGGTCGGCTGTAAATTAACTAGCTTTGGGTTTGTGAAACCCCCGATTACGAGTCGTAGATTGTTCTACGGCTCGTAAGTCATGATTTCGTAGAACCCTCCATACTTAGTGAAATTTTAGGAAACTTACGTGAGTCCATGAACACCATTCATGACTTGTAATTTGAACTACAAATATTAAAGTTACCTCATGGACTGGAGTGCAGAATTTTCTGGCTTACTGGAAATCTTAACGAGATGCAGTGCGAGTCATAAATTGATTTGCAACTCGTAGACCCAGAAGTAGAAACTGAACCTAATGTTTTTTCTCAACCAAATTTGTTGATTTAGTCCTGTACCTACATACTCTTCATGAAATACATTGTTAGCCTATATGCAACCAATTTATTGTCAAAAATTACACTCAAAACACATGAAAACTACTACCTGTAAATCCAAAAACTTAAAATAAACCTATAACTATTCTATTACATCAAAAACCTTGGTTTTCCTTATCAAAACCCGAAGCTAGGGCTTAGACATGACACAACGAATGTGGAACCCGAAGGGAGCCCAAACAAGCCTCTTAACATATCATTACACATCCTTGGTTGCGGAAGCAATTGAACAACAACAAGAGTATAAAACAAGGATAAGGGGGCTAAGGAAACTCTTTCATAACATACAACATTCAAAGAGTCAAGCTCAAGCATAGTTACATATCTTATCCAACAACATCTCTAAACTTAGAATTTGAGCAGGGGCCAAGACAACTTTCTGGTCACACCCTCATAGTCACAAGTATATTAAATGGAAAAAAGTCTTTTACATAACATTAGATCAAAAGAAGCATGGCCTCAGAGTTGAGGACTCACCAACTTTCTTTGAGTAGAAGTACTAGCCACGTGGAGGGAGATGATCAAGTGGGGCTTTGGTTCCTATATGGTAACATCATGTAGGCATAGAGTATGCGTTAGTACATCTGAATATACTAAGTATATAGGATGCAATGCAACAAGAGGTAGGCAATATAGACAATATGCAATATCATAAGCAATGGATAACATATTAACAATATGGCATGTATGAGTGGTTGTTGAAGTAAAACATGCTTAAATGGAACATATTATATATGTAAGAAGAGACCAACATTATGATGGATCGTCATACCCTACCATCCATGGTGATTGAGGTATCAATCCTCAATTGGTTGATGGTTATCTGACCCTACCATCCATGGTGATTGAGGTATCAACCCCTCAATTGTTTGATGGTTATCTCACCCTATTACCAATGATGATTGAGGTATCAGCCCGTTAATTTTGTTGATGGTTGTCTCACCTTACCATACATGGTGATTGAGGTATCAACCTCTCAATTTTGTTGATGGTTGTCTCACCCTACCATCCATGGTGATTGAGATATCACCTCCTCAACAAGGCATGGTCTACTCACAATAATATAGGTGAAAATAGCTCATATATACATTAATTTCATCATCACAAAGTTACTCAACTCATAAAACATGCATTAGAACTTTAATACCTCAAGAAGTCATAACCGGACATTTTATCAAACACTTGGCGGGTGTGTAATGCTCGTGTAAGATCATGAAATTCAAGGGTGAAATCATGCAAGGAAATTCAATATAAAATCACCCACCAACACTTGGTAAGAACCTCATGCAAGATACATCAAAATCCCTTATCAAATCTCATAATAGATCTTAGATTCATAGCTCAAAACATGCTTACTTGAAAAACATTTCATGAAACCCTAATATAGTTTATAGTCAAATTCATAAATAGTAAAACCCATATGTAAATCAACTTAGAATCATGTAATTTATGCAAAAAGGAGGGTTGGAAAGCATGGGTGAAAGAACCTAATTGTTGAAACCCACATACCTTAGACCTTGAGTTTCTTCAAATTGATTTGGGAAAGAATGGAAGCTTGGAATGGGGTCTTGAAATCCAAAACTTTTTCTTGAGCTTCTTTGAATTTGTATTGAGAAATTTGAGAGTGTATTCAAGTTGAGAGTTATGAGTTTTGATTCTTTTGAATAGGGTTTAGATTTTGGAGAGGTTAAGATAGAATTAGAAGTCCAAAAAGATCCTTAGAATAAATAACATTTATGAAACTCCCATTAGTGAAATGGAGGAAATATTTGACCTAAGTGTCACCTCAATAGAGGTTACACGGGTCGTGTGGCACTCCACGTTTCATGTGGAGTGCCCATGAGATGATAATTAGTCTAAAAATTCGAATTGGGACACTTGGGAAAAAGTTAATGTCATCGTCACTTTGACGGGAGCCCTCCACAGGCCATGTGCTGCCACACAGTTCGTGTAGTGGCTCGTAGAGCTACACTTGGTGGGAAAAATGTGGGAAGGAGGGTCTCAAACTCCCTCTCATGCCGACCTTGCCTCACTTGCGCACTCCCCCGACTAGTCACATGATCAATGGCAAGCCACATGGCCTGTTCCACTGGTCGTGTCCTATCACTTAGACCAAAACAGGTCTTTTCCAGCCCCAAACAGTCCACACAACTCATCTAAGGCTTCACTGATCGTCTAAGTGCTCGTGTGACATCAATGCACGGGAGGGTCTCACGAAAATGGTAATAACTCCATGATCCAAATGTGGAATGAGGTAAAACCAAGTTCATTAGAAAGCTAACTCAAAGGATATTCATTTGACGTGTAATGGGTCATCCAGTTCTTTGTGCTAAAAGTTATGCTCGTTGAAAGTTGACCCATACATAAACCAACACCCAAAACTCAACTCATGGGGAAGTCTTGAACTCGTCTATGTACTAGAAATCTCCCACGACTCTAATACACTCCCAACCTAACCAAAAGAAGTTTGAAACATAGATACATAAGAGCGTGGAATTATGGGGTGTCACAATATCTCCCCCTTGGGAACATTCATCCTCGAATGTCAAAGAAACGTACACAGGGAAAGTAGTCATGAAGGTTTTAGCCCAACATGGATGCAACAAATGCACTTAAATATTATTTTCAGAAAGTCTGAACATGAACATCAAAATCACCATAATCTTGTCAACATAAACATGAATACATGCAAATTACATAAGGGTCGAAACTTAAGACTTGAAATCATATAGGGGGACTTAAGTTAGTACCTTAGGCCTGAGTAGAGTGGAAGAGGTAGGGATATCACTTTTGCATGCCTGCCTTGGCCACACAAGTAGCACTTTCAACTTGTTGATTCCTGCAAAGGACCTTGACGGAAGCCACATCCTTGTTCCTCAACCTCTTTACTTGCCTATGTAAAATCTCTACTGGTACCTCTTCATAAGTCAAATTGTCTTCAACCACACCCACAACATGAAGAGGCACAATAGCACTAGGATCACCCACACGTTTCCTCAATATAGACATATGGAAGACTGGATGAATCATATACATGTCATTGGGCAACCCCAACTCATAGGCCACCATACTAATCCTCCCTAACACACTATAAGTACCCACGAATCTTGGACTCAATTTACCCTTTTTACCAAAATGAACCACACCCTTCATGGGTGAAACCTTCAACTAGACCCAATCACTAACTCTAAATTCAAGATCCCTTCTCCTCACATCATCATAGGACTTTTGTCGACTTTAAGCGGTTTTCAATCCTCTCCCTAATCAATCTCACCTTCTCCATGGCGTCCATAACAAAATTCAGACCAATCAAGGCTATCTACCCCACCTCAAACCATCCAACCAGAGACCTACAACGTCTTTCATAAAGAGCCTCAAAAGGAGCAAACTCAATCAATGGAAGATGATCATCCCAACCACCTATAAACTCCAGTACGCAAGCCCTAAGCATATCCTTAAGAGTTTTAGATAGTTCTTTCGGCTTAGCCATCCGTTTGAGGGTGAAAGTCTGTACCAAGCTTAACTTTGGTACCAAGATCTTTCTAGAAAAACCTCCAAAAGTGAGAAGTGAATTGGGCACAACGATTCGATATGATAGACAAAGGCACCCCATGCAATCTAACCAACTCATGAATGTACAATCTAGCATATTCTTTGGCACCATAAGTAGTCTTAACTGGTAGGAAATGAGCTGACTTTGTCATCTTATCAAGCATAACCCAAATAGAATCAAAACCCTTCCTAGTCTTAGGCAACCTAACCACAAAATCCATGTTAAGTTCCTCCCACTTCCAAGTAGGAATCTCCATATCTTGGGTTAGACCACCTGACCTTTGATGTTCGGCTTTGACTTGTTGGCAATTATGGTAATCAGACATAAACTTAGCAATATCCCTCTTCATACTGCCCCACCAAAACACCTCTCTCAAATCCCTATACATCTTTGTAGAACCGGGGTGAATGGAATGGGAAGAATTATGAGCCTCATCAAGAATCTTCTTTCTCAAGTCATCAACACTAGGCACACAAAACCTACTTTGGTACCTAAGGACACCATCTCCCCCTTGGGAGAAAACCTCCACCTTGCCCTCTGTCACCAGGGCCTTTAATTATAATGAGGGGTCAAGATCTTGCTTTGATTTTACCTCATCAACCAAGGAAGATTTCGAACCATTAACAACCACAATACCACTATTGTCAACCTCTTACAACCCAACCCCCCATATAGCCAATTGATGGACCACCCTAGCCACCTCCTTGCCACCATTATCAATATGGGATAAGCTACCCATAGACACCCTACTCAAAGCATCGGCCACAACATTAACTTTACCCGGATGATAATGCACACTCATATCATAGTCTTTAAGAAGCTACAGCCACCTTCATTGTCTTAAGTTGAGATCTTTTTGGGTGAACACATATTGGAGACTCTCATGATCGATGAACACATCAACATGTACCCTATACAAATAATGACGCCAAATTTTCAAAGGAAAAACCACGGTGGCAAAGTAAAGATCATGAGTAGGATAATTCTTTTCATGCACTTTGAGTTGTCTAGAAGCATAGGCAATCACCTTACCATTTTGCATCAAGACACAACCTAAACCGACTCTTGAAGCATCACAATATACAACAAACCCTTCTAACCCTTCCGGTACTGACAAGACAGGAGTGGACACGGGATTATCCTTCAAGGTTTGAAAACTCTTTTCACACTCATCGGTCCATACAAATTTAGCCTTCTTTTGGGTCAACTTAGTCGGATGGAGCCAAAGATTCACTATTTTTTGGCTTTGATGTATGATGGAATAAAGCAAAATGGTTGTTTAAACAGTCTGCGCTTCTTTCAATTGTGAAGTAGCAGTTAGTCAATGCAACTTTCGATGCTCATCATGGATCATTCGGAAACAATCGCACTATGTTTTTAAACATAGGGGTTAGGTTGCGTACATCCGACCTCCCCTTACCCCTCAATGGGCAGAAGCCTTTCAGGCATTGAGGTAATGTTGTTGTTTTTAGTCATAGGAGAAGAAATAGAAGAGAACCTATTCACGAATCTCCGGTAATAACCCACTAAGCCCAAAAAGCTCCTAATATTTGATGGGGTAAATGGTATAGGCCAATTTTTAATCACTTCCATCTTTTTCTGATCCACCTTAATCCATCTCCCGACACTAAATGACCTAGAAAGGCCACCTCTTGCAACAAAAACTCACACTTCTCATACTTAGCATACAACGTCTCTTCCCTTAACCTTTCTAATACCACCCTCAAATGGCTCACATGCTTCTCCTCACTGTGAGAATAGATCAAAATATCATTAATGAAGACCACAACCAATGAAGAAAGGTAGGTTTTAAAACCCTATTCATAAGATCCATGAATTTAGCTGGTGCATTGGTCAACCCAAAAGACAAGACAACAAACTCATAATGATCATACATAGTCCGAAAAGCCATCTTGGGAATGTCACCTTCACTAGATGATACCCGAACCGAAAAACAATCTTAGAGAAGTGACTAGCCCCTTGAAGTTGGTCAAATAGATCATTAGTCCTTGGTAGAGGATACTTATTCTTTACGATAACCCTACTAAGTTGCCGCTAGTCGATGCACATTCTAAGGAACCCATCTTTCTTCTTCACAAACAACACCAGTGCACCCCAAGGAGATTGGCTGGGACTAACAAAGCCCTTCTCCAACAAGTCTCTCTATTGATCCTTCAACTCCTTTAACTCCGCCGGGGCCATACGGTAAGGTGAAATAGAAATGGGTTGAGTATCGAGGAGTAGGTCTATACCAAAGTCTATTTCCCGTTCGGGAGGAACACCAGGAAGGTCATTTAGAAAGACATCAAGGAACTCATTAAACATTGGAACCGACTCTATAAGGACTTTGGACTTGACATCCCTAACCCTCATAAAGTGATAGAGATACCCATTAGAGATTTAACCTTTGGGTTTTAATGCATGAGATGAACCTACCCTTGACCACCACATCATGACTCTCCCACTCAAGGAAGAGTTCATTTAGGAATTTGAATTTGACCCTGCAGGTTCTACAATCAATAGAGGCATAATATGCATGCAACCAATCCATCCCAAGAATGATATCAAAATCCACCATATCCAACTCAACAAGATCACAAGGAAAAGTTTTATGCAAAATGCAAATGGGATGATTTCTATAGACCTTTTTAGCAACAATAGATGCACCAATGGGAGTATACAACTCATAAGACTCACACAACAATTCGGGCGCAAGATAAAACATTTTGGCAACAAAAGGAGTAACAAAAGAAAGAGTGGCACCTAGATCTATCAATACATACACATCAAGATCAAAGACTTTTCACATCTTGGTGATGACATTGGACACCTCATCAACCCTTTTTCTCCCTTCGAGAGCATAGAATCGATTGTGCCTTGGGCACCACCTTGTTGGCCTCTTCTCCCCAAAGGAACCGCATTTGCACCCTCGCCTTGTGGACGAACATCTTTACCCTTGTTTTGATTTCGAGGACAATCCACCTTCTTGTGACCTAAGTCCCCACAACTATAGAAAGCATTAGTATCGCTCAAGCATAAGTCACTATGACCCCTACCACATTTTGGACACATAGTATTAGACCCCACACCACCACCAACTTGGACCATTGGGTCGTCATTAGTAAACCTCCTATTAGGAGCATGAGTAGACCCTTGGCTTTGATGAAACCGGCCACCCTTGCGAGCTTGGATCTTACCATTAAAACGGGCCCTCTTGGCCTCACTACTCCTCCTCTTCTTCAATTCTTCCCTTTCAAATTATTCGGCACAAGTCACTAGGTGAGATAAGTCCATGTCACTAATCAACATAGCGGCATGACACACCTCATTCACCAATGTAGATACACCCATCACGAAATTATTCATTCTAGACCTTGTGTTGATGACCAATTGTGGAGCATATTCTGAGAGTTGGTTGAACTTGAGGGTATACTCCCTCACACTCATAGATCCTTGCTTCAAATTTATGAACTCCATCATTTTGGCCTCCCTAAGCTCAAGAGGAAAGAACTGGTTAAGAAATGCTGCCTTAATCTCCTCCTGCGAAATCACATCGTTGTTCCCCTTCTCCACTTTCCATTGGGTAAACCATATTTGGGCCATCCCTTTGAGTTGGTATGCTTCCAACTCTGCCTTCTCTTCCGACCTAACACCTATAATAGCCAACACTTTGTACACCTCATCAAAAAATTCTTGAGGTTCCTCATCCACTTTAGACCTATAGAACACCAATGGGTCCATCCTCATAAAGTCCTTCACCTGAGATGCCGGAGTAAAAACATGAGTGGCTTGGGCCCCTTGATTAACCATGGCTTGAGCTAGCAAGGTGAGGGCACCTCGGCTCTCCGTGAGCCGGTTGTTCCTCGGATGTGCAAGCTCTTCTTCCTCTTGTGTTAGGCATGATTGCATGATCTAAAAAGGGAAAAGAAAATTCATTAGATGGGAAACCTTACCTAAATTCTATAGCACGATATAGATCATGAAGAAAGGAAACATTTCCTAAAATATCTCATAGCCTCTTACTCATAGTCGTGATGCATAACACAACCATGAATAAAACCCTAAACGATGCGGTGTGTTAGATACCGAGGACGTTAACGACCCATGTTTGTCATTACCCAAGCCTAGGGCCTAGACGTGACACGGCAAATGGAGAACCCGAAAAGATGCCAAATAAGCCTCTTAATATATCATTACACATCCTTGGTCGCGGAAGCAATTGAATAACAACAAGAGTATAGCATAAGGATAAGGGGGTTAAGGTAACTCTTTCATAACATAAAACATTCAAAGAGTAAAGCTCAAGCATAGTTACATATCTTGTCGAACAATACCTCCAAACTTAGAATTTGAGCAGGGGCCAAGACAATTTTTCGGGTTCCCCCTCATAGTCACAAGTATACAAAAAAAAAAGAGAGTCTTATACATAACATTAGATCAAAATAAGCATGTCCTTGGAGTTGAGGACTCACCAACTTGATTTGAGCAGTAGTACTAGCCACGTGGAGGGATATGATCAAGTGCGGCTCTTGTTCCTACATGGTAACATCATATAGGCATATACTATGCATTAGTACATCTGATTGTACTAAGTATGTAGGATGTAATGCAACAAGAGATAGGCAACATAGACAATATGCAATAGCATAAGAAATGGATAGCATATTAACAATATGGCATCTATAAGTGATGCTTGAAGTAAAACATGCTTAAATGTAACATATTATATATGTAAGAAGAGACCAACATTACGATGGATCGCCAGAACCTACCATTGATATGCCCAAATTTACACTCCAAACGGAATAGTAAAGAGGTCATTGATTAAATATAGAACTTAACCAGAGTTGAGGTCAATCCCACAGGGAATGCGTGAGAATATATCTATTAGCACCATTTTCATATGTAATATCTATTCCCAAAACAAATGTGCACAAAGTAAATATGAGGGGTTTGGTTTTCAAACTAATCAACTAAAGAAAGCAATAAATGAGTGCAAGAACGACTAGATTTCAATCAATTTATATGAGGCTAGGATTATGTTTCCTATGACATCTAATGTGATAGCTGATAGTGGTAAACATGTTCATAATTACATATATAAAATCAAACAAGTTATGTAATATTTAATTCACCTCTTTGTCCCTCTTAAATGCATATCATTCATCACTTTTTGGTCTCAGAACGTCTATGTACTAACCCTTGCTGGTTATACTGGAATACTCTCTCCTTTCGATCTCAAGTACTTAGACTAGGTTAAAAACCTTGAATTTCCACCGTAGAAATCTTTTCCTAATCAAAACATCCCTTTTGGGCATGCAAAGAATAAAGGCTCACCCAAACGCGTTGACTCATCAAGGAATAAATTAAAACGGAGATTACTATGATACATACGCTAATCAATCCCGAGACTTACCCTATATTCACCTATCTTATTGATTTCTCATGGTTCTTACAACCCTAGTTGTGGGCTTATCCTAACATATTCAAGGAATAAAACTCGCAATGTTACAAGGAATTCATAATAGAAAGACTTACTATTAAAGAATCAATGAAGCCACAAGCTACAAGCTTGAATTCGGTAAGCAAAATCACAAAATCTTGTGAAATCTCTAAGAAAATAATATTTTTCAATGTTTTCTAGCTTTAGACGTCCAAGACTAACTAAAAAAGAAATAAAATACCTATTTATATATAAAGAAAACCTAATCCTAATTAAAATAGGAAAAATCCATCGGCATGGACACGGGCCACCACATGGCCCGTGTGATGGTATACGGTCTGTGTAGTTGTCTTCAGCCTCATCTTCACTGCTCCTCATATGTCGCTACATGCTCGGGTAAATGGCCCGTGTGGTGTGCGATGGTTCGTGAAATGGACCGTCTGTCATGCCCTTGTAATTTTTCACCCAACTTCTTCCACAGCCTACACTTCACAGATCGTGGTTGGTCACATGGTCTGTTTAGCGACCTGTCTAGCTCCATTTGTGTTATTTTGCTTGCTTTTTGATGGTATCCTCGTCACGTCATATTGACAGTCAGCTAAATGATTCGTCTGACTCCCAGCAGTTCGTGGGTCATTTCGTCTCATGCTACTTGGACAAAATCTTTGAACTTTTGACTGACTACTCCTTCATGTCACTTTCATGAATACCATAACAATCCGTCTGACGTCCCACGGTCAGTGCTACATGCCTTGGGACTTGCCTTCACCAACTAGCCAATGACTTCCGCCAACTGTAAGCATGTAAAACGAAGACTAGAATGTACTCACTCACTCTCAGAAATGACTTCCAGTGCACACGCATGCCTTGATCATGAACTTGTCCTTATTTTCACCACCTTAACTTTTGAATGGCTTTTTTAGGATCACATTAGCACGTTTTTGGCTTGTAACATAGTCTCGGGCTCAGGTGAGGTATATCTAGGATTAAAGTGACTAAACAGCCTCTCCCAGACACCTGCTTCAACTCAGCCATTTGCTTTTTGGTTACCAAATTTTCTTGCCCCTATTTTTCCACTTTCTCTAGTATAGGAAGTGATTTCCGTGCTCATTCACTCATTTATATTCTTTTTTTAACTTATTGCTTTACTTACAGTCATAACCCATTTCTCTTTCTCTCTTTTTCATCACTTTGTTCTTTTCCACACTCATTTTCTGCTTTCCCTACACTAGTCACCCTCTACTTAAGCATTTGGCTTGGGTCAAGGTTCATAATATCTTTCTAAAGGACCAAGGCCAAAATAAGCCACCCTTAACTTAGGCTTTTGCCCTAGGTGGAGGTTCACAATGTCCTTGAAGAGACCAGGGCCAAAACAGAGATCAACAGATAGATTGGGAGGTGAATTTGGGTGATTTCAAAGAAAATGTCAATTTAGGCTCAACTTTTGGTTCGAAGGGATAATTTCATTTGGTTGGTCAATTTTTCATGGCTAAGTGAATATTCAACAACAATGGCCCAAGTTCCCCTCCTAATCTAGTCATCCAAGGATTTCAGTGGTACTAACCCGGCAAGTTCTATCTCACACGTGCATCAACGGAATTAAGCAATTAGCTACATACACATGGAACAACTTTTACACTAGTTGGTACTAAATCACATAGGCTTACTTCATTTATCAAAATACCAACCATACTCATATAGTATTTACCACAACCATGCAAGTTAGTCAGGATGAGATGCAAACACATATATACTTAGCATTATTAACGCGGATATCACAAAGATCAACACAAGGGCTACCCTAGACTTCTGTGATACTTATATTTCCAAAATAAATACAACCTAAACATGCCAGTTCTACTAGATAACACACTTGACAGAAAAGAAACATGGCAAGAAAAACTCTCAAGTGGCAGTATTCCCCCACCTCTTCCAAAAAGATAGTGTAGTGTCCTCATTAGACCATGACACACTTGAATGAACAGGTAGTGGGATCAAACATACCTGGGATGCCCTAGGCATCAGTAGTGTCTGTGGGATCGAACCCCTCTGGGTATCATCATCAGCATATATTGCACCCGGTCCAAAGGTGCTAATAGAGGCTCCTACCCATGCCGCCTCTACGGCCAGCCGCTCTCGTTCGGCCCGTTCAGTTGCTGCTTGGCGCTAGGCCCTGGCGGCCTTGCGCATCTGCTGGTCTTCTTCCCTCTGTGGATCACCGGGATGACTCTTTTGTTGACCCCGACATTTACCCTTGTCTTTCCTCCTAGGCTGCTCCATGGGTAGCGCATGTGCATCCGATAGTGCTGGTGAAACTCCCCATATCTCATCCAGAGCCGGCGCTGCGGGGACATTAAATAGGTCCATCCACGACTCTAGAGGTGGGGCCGCTGCAGAGGCTTGGCATTGTGTAGTCAACTTAGCAATTTGGGCCTTCATACCATTCACTTTCTGTACTAGATCCTTCATTTCATCTCTAGTCATACTACTGAACATGCTATAGAAGTAGCCCTCTAATGTGTTGACTTGCTCTGCAGGGCGGCTATTTAGCTCCTAAGGGCATCATCACATTGGTCCACCACCTGCTGTGAATGAGACTGGATGACATAGGAGATCCGATCTACTATCTAATCAACAACAGCCCATGACTGCCACTAATCCGCCTCCAATCTGGCGAAAAACTCGTAAGGCACATATGCATACCCTTGCTGCACTGGAGGAACTGCACCATTACCCTTAGGCTGCTCAGAAGTAGTGCCTGATAGTGGGGCAGTGGTGTAGTCCCCAAATGGCAAGGGTTGTTGTGGAGGTACAGACAGATAGTTTGTCGGCCCCCTTAGAGAATGTGTTCTGCTCCTCATAAGCGAGTTTTCGACATCCTTGATTAGGGCAATGTTGTCTATGCCCTTGGGGGCTATCCTCTTGTCCAAAAGATGAGTAGTGGGAACAACAGACTATTTGTACAAGGCACGAACCAGGCAAGGGAAGGTCATGCCAGTTCTCTCAGATAACGCTCGATCCCGCATCTCAAAAATAATGATTCGACCCACATTTATTCTGAATCTGGACATCAGGCATGAGATTAGAGAGGCATGCGAATGTTATAGTGTATTATCATTTCTTGTGGGTCTCATCCTGGCCCATACCACGAACAACCAAAATTTTATAGCAAATGTCAATGATGATTTGGCGATAGGACACTTGGGATCAGTAACCCAAGTTGCCTCTACCCCCTGAATGGATATTCGCTCTGCGATCCATCCCAATAGTGCCGCCCTAGATGACAAATCAGACATCGACACTGCGTCCACAATCTACATGTGCCTCTCTATAAACTGGGCATCTGGGAGAGCTTGGTAGTCTGGCCCAAATAGGAAATGATTGATGGTAGTTTCTAATATATTCACTCATGTATCATGCACCGTGACATATGACCTTGGGGACCCAGTAAGGGCAATCTGTCTCTTCACCATTCTCAATTGGTTCCCCTCAACTGAGTTCAGGAGGCTAGCGGCATAATTGGAATAGAACTCTTCAACAATGGCGGGTCTGTAGTACCCTGGTAGTTGGGCCATCCAACCGAACTAATATGAATTAAAGGTATCTCTGATGTCTGGGACTCTGTCAAGTTGGTCAATGATTAGCCGAACCTCCGGAAGGACTGACCGCTGTTCGAACCCCTAGAACCTTTTATAAAATTGTTGGGGTAGATATCCTTAGCACATGGGATTGTCCACCGACCCCTCAAAAAGACAGTAAGTGTCTGGGATGTTTCAGAGTCTGTCATCCGGGAGACTGCAAAATGAATGGTCTCGTCATCACTGTCCCGAAGTTCGACTTCATTCGCCTACTCTTCAGTATCATGACCCTCAGCCTCTGGAGTTTTCCCCTGCTTATCCAAGTCTTAAGTGGTCTCCTATTCCGGGGCAGCTGCCTCCTCCTCAACTCTCGTGGATGGGTCCTTCTCTTTAGACTGGGGGGGTTCTGCGATGGCATGATGCATAAGCTCGCGTAGCACGAGGAGAGTGAGGGGAGACAATGCCTTTATAGAAAACTTCGGAACCACTAGAGGAGTCATCACCTGAGTCACTCCCAGCCTGATTGCTAGATGATACAGTGAGGGCATCATAGAGGCGTGACACAGCCTCGTCCCTATCAATGTGTCTGGCTAAGCTGCGTCATGGACCCATAGTACCTGCAAGTGCAACAAAAGAATACACGTTGTTAAAAATTATTGCACACACAGGTTGACACACTAACGGGTATCACTCAGTTCCAACTCAGGTACCCAACTTTCATTTTCAAAACCTGATTGAATAGCCACAAGCAAACTAAGACACAATGATACATCTAACAATCCAACTATGACAAGCGAATGAGTATCAACAATTCATAATCACCGAACAAGTCATATGCCAGTCATGCAATGCAAATGCCCTCACAGAAAAGAAATCCGTCCATCTCACTCAAAAATACATTCAAAGTACAGGGACTATGCAAGCATCCTCACTCTCACAAATGAAATTCATACATGATAACCAACACCATAGGCTTTCCCATACACTCATACTCTGGACTGCTGACTAGTTGAATTAGGATCACTCTAGGACTTTACAGGCTTATAATGCAGGCTCATGGGGCTTTGGTATGGCATATTAGACAAGTAGTGACAAAAAACTATCCTTGAACAACGTTTTTCAACACTTTGACCTCAACAACTCATCCATTTTCTTTATGTCCTCCCTTATTCTTCATTTTTAAGCTTTTCCGAGTGCTTTCTTTTCCTCTTTTCAGTTGTGCCTCATTTTCAAACTCAATTTGCTATTCGTTTCAATTCAAGGCAATTTTTCTTTCCTTCTTTCCCCACTAATCACCTCATTTTCATTACTTTACCAGAACATAAGCCACCCTCAACTTAGGCTTTTAGCCTGAGGTGAAGTACACAGTATTCATTCCTTAAACCAAGGCCACTTTTGGTAGCCACCCTCAACTTAGGCTTTTTCTTTCCATCAAGGTTCACATGTTCAAGGATAGACTAGGGCCAATATCAAGGTATTTCACAAAACAAGGCTAGGCTAGCTAGGTGTCAAGAAAGAACGGGTACATGTAAAGCTCAAACATTTGGAACAAGGGTTAAACCACTACATTTGGTAGGTCATTTAGGCACAAGTGGACTAACCTAAAGAATAATGGCCTAAGATCCTTTCCTAATCGACCAAGATCTCCAGTCCAATCTTAGAGATAAAATGCATGAATATGGCAAAATGAGCTCACACACACATGGCATAGCATACACAATCAACATAGACTCATAGATCATACTTCAAGCATCAACTTGCCTTCTCTTCATCAGAACAAACATTGCTAAATTAATCATATGCAAGATTACAATGGCAACCAACAATCCCAAAAATTTCAAGGGTACCCAATTTACCAAAACATTCATAAAACTATTCAAGATTATGCATATGCCAAAAGTAATACTCACTATATATCTACAAATTATTTATAACACCTAAACATAGCGGTTCAACAAAAAATAAACTCATCCACAAGGAAAAAGAAACACGACAAGAAAACCTTGGGATCAAAAACAAGAAAGTTATGGACTAAAGGTTACTCAGACTTCAGCCTAGTCCATAACTTCCCACACCCCACCAAAAGATGATACTTTGTCCTCAAAGTATATATATATATAAGCTTTAAAAATCCAAAATTAGAACCAACCATCCAAAAAATTAGATAAAAACCAAACATCCATAAAAGCAATAACAAAACAAATTGTCTAAAGAAAACCATAATGAGAAAAGTATCCAAAAGAAGCAATAAAGATGGCGGGCG